>VYXB01008858.1:117051-132026 GCA_013397135.1 Pachyramphus minor | reverse complement strand
CCATTCCCAGCCATTCCCAGCCGCCTCAGATAACAGCCCTCAGCCAAACAATGCAAAGGCGAGGAAAAGAGCAATTACCCTTTTTTAAAGCCAGCCAAGCGCGGCCCCAACCCTCCCACAGCCCTCCCACCACCCTCGCACCGCCGGGATTCCTGCAGCGGCTTGGTCCCCATGGCCCCACACATCCCACCCTCTCCCAGGGCAAACCCCTTCCCTGCAGCAGGGAAAAGGCTCCGGGATGCCCGTGGAGCTCCTTCCAGGCTGGGAAGCGGCTCGCAGCGTTCCAGCTCCTGTCCCCTCTTTAATTCGCAGCGGCACAGGGAGGACAATGCTCCATTGTGCCCTGGGCAATAAAACCCGATCCCGTGGCTGTTTGGGGAAGGAAAGGTTTCAGCTGGAAGCGCCTGAGTGCCAAGGAAATGACCCACTGCTGGAGGGAAGGGGCCGTGCCACCCCTCAGATGCCCGCGGGGAGCAGAGAGGGCTCGGCCCTCCCCAGCCCTGGCAGGGATGGGATGAGCTCAGCACGGTTCTTTGGGAGTGTGGGGACACATCCCAGGGACCACGAGCCAGGCTGAAACCTCTTCTGCTTTTGGGCACGTGATGCCCTTCCCAGACGGTGACTCAGGGGACAGAAATCCCCCTGGGCTGAGGCCACCACTGGGTCACCTCCTTCCACGGGCACAAAGCCGCCCCCGTGTCACCTCTCTCCATGGGAACACTCCTCTTGTCCCGCTGTGGGGGATGTTGGATGCACCAGAACTACTTTTTCCACCCTGAAGGAGACCAAAGAAAAACCTGGATCACCCCAAAGGAGCCCCCCCGGGAGCTGGGGATGGCTCCAGTGAGCCAGGGGCTGTCACCGTGCCAGGGGATGCTCCAGTGGAACCGCAGGAGAAGCAGCTGCAGGAGGGAAAAAGGCTCTTAACGACCACAGGAAGCAGTTGTGGGAGTTCTTCATTTTATCTCGCTCTTTAAACGCCACTTCATTTACCAGGATCGCCTTAATTGTGGTCATTAAGGTGGTCAAGGGAACACTGAGCCCCCCAGGGATGGGCTGGGGGGAGGAATCTCTTACAGAAACATCTCCCAGCCCTACAAACTGCTCCCTTTCCTCCAAATCCTTCCTGTCTGGCAGCTCCTCTGCTTTAGTTTCCCCACCCCACAACTGAGGGGTCACAGAGGGTCCTCCCTGGGCTGCACCCTGGGGGGATTCAAGACCTCCCCCAGCTCTGAGAGGCAAGAAACTGTCACCAGTAAAATGGAATTTCCCCAAGAAACTGTCACCTTTAACGGGGATTTTCCCCAAGAAATTGTCACCAATAAAATGGATTTTCCCCAGGAAATTGTCACCTTTAAGGGGGATTTTCCCCAAGAAATTGTCACCTTTAAGGGGGATTTTCCCCAGGAAATTGTCACCACTGGGAGGGGTTTTTCCTGCATTTCCCAGCACATCAGGGCAGGAATGTGGAGAAGGGTTCTGGAGCAGCTGGAGGGGCCACATCCCACCCCCAGGGCAGCAGGACACGCAGAGGTGGAGGGACCCCTCTGCTTTAGCAGATTTTTGAGTGTTTTCTGCAAACCCCACCAACACAGCACGTGGGGACCCACATCCTGAAGCTGCTCCCGAAGGATCAGCCTGTGGCACTCCGGGAATTCCTGCAGTTCCCTCCTTCCTGGGATGCAGGGACCCCACCGAAGTCATCACCCCCAACCACAGGAGGCCTCTCAGTGCCATTCTGAGGGGTGCAGGAAGCACCAGGTCCATGAAAACGGCTGTGAAATCATGGAATATTTCTGCTGGAAAAGCCCTCTTGGCCCATCGGGTCCAACCATTAACCCGGTGTCGTGTTCACCACTAACCCACATCCCCCAGTGCCACGTCTACACATTCTTTAAATACTTCAAGAGATGGGGACTCTGCCACTGGAGGGCTGGACAACCTTTTCCATGAAGAAATTTTTCCTAATATCCAACTTAACCTCCTCTTAACTCTCCTCCTGTCCCTTGTTCCCTGGGAGCAGAGCCCGACCCCCCCCAGCTCCCCCCTCCTGTCAGGGAGTTGCAGAGTCAGAAGGTCCCCCCTGAGCCTCCTTTTCTCCAGGCTGAGCCCCCCCAGCCCCCTCAGCAGCTCCTCACAAACACACCAAACCCGGGGGGGGGTTTCTGTTCCTGTTTTGGGGGCAGGGGAAGGATTGACCCGTGACAACCATCACCCCTCTGCCCCCAAACCGTGACACTTCAGTTCTGGAGCCCCTCCCAATCCGTTCTCCTGCTGAGCCACAGCTAATGAACCTCCTCATAATAATTAATCAGGGATATATCACAGCCTCTTGCAGGCAGCAGCAGATTAACACCGACCCCCCCTCCCTCCCCACTGAAAAAAAAACCCAAACAAGGAGCCCTTTTCCCTTTCCTTCTGGCATTTAATTAATTAACCAACCCTTTCTGCTGCCCACCAGCCCGGCAGCAGGACAGGGTGTTTCCAAGCCTGTGTGTGTCCAACAGGAGGCAGTTCCTGCCCACCTTCCTCGGAGTTGTCATGGCAATTGAAACGGGTGGGGATTAAGAAGCTGCTAAACACAAACGTGCCACGATTTTCCTCGGGATTCCAACCTGGAAGGTGTCAGCTGGAGTAACCCAGGCTGGGTTCAAAGGGGAGGTGATGGAAGGAAACCCAACCTCTGGATGGGATGGAGAGAGGAGCAATGCCCCGAGTCCACCCACACAAGTGTCAGGCTGGGAAAGTGCAGCTTTAAAGGTGTTTCCTGTCCTATCCATGAGGGATATTCCCCCCACTCTGGGGAATTAAACCCCCAAGCACTGGGAAGCCAGGGTGGGATGCACAGGCTGGGATGAGGGAAGGGAGCCAGGGTGGGATGCACAGTGGGATNTGGGATGAGGGAAGGGATTCAGGATGGGATGCACAGGCTGGGATGAGGGAAGGGAGCCAGGGTGGGATGAGGGCAGGGAGTCAGGGTGGGATGCACAGACTGGGATGAAGGCAGGGAGCCAGGGTGGGATGCACAATGGGATGAGGGCAGAGAGCCCAGCACCCACATCAGGACTCGGGCAGAGCTTCCACCTCCCTCCTCCTGCCTGGCTGCACTGGGAGGCACTGGGAGGCAATCCCAAAGCTTCATCCCAACGCTGCCGAGCCAGGAGCATCCCCAAAGGTTGGAGCAGGGCTGGAGCAGGGCAGAGCCTCCCGGAGGGGCTGAGCCCGTCACAGGAGCGGCCAGAAATAGCCCCGATTTCCATATGTAGGACGGAGCGGCCACGACCTACTTTCCGCCGGCCCGGCGGGACGTGAGCCCGGCTCAGGGGCTGGGCCGGGCTCAGCTAAGCCCCCTCCTCAGCCCAACCCCCTCTCCGAGAGCAGAACCACGCTGGGATTCCCCGCTTTTGCCGCATCCCCGCGTTTTCACACCCAAAGCAGCCGCTCCCGGGGGATGCTCGCGTTTCCAAAGCGCCGATCCCGGCGGGAAGGGAGCGCTGGGACCGGAGCATCTGCCGGCTTTAATCACACACTCGCTGTGGCTCCAACCAGCTCAGGACCCCCGTGCCCACACGGCTCCTTCTCCCAGCCCTCAGCGCCATTCCAGAGCCCACAGCTCTGCCAAGAAGAGGCACCTGCTCCAAGGTCGCTCCTTCCACGCCCCATTCTTAAGTTCTTTTTTAAGCCTTTTTTTTTCACCACTGAGCCAAAAGCTTTTCCCGGTGCCCCTGGGATGCTCCTTCCCTTCAGGACCACACAGGTTTCCGTAGGAAAACGGGCTTTTCCCGTTAAGGAAAATAAAAACAATCCACCACTGCTGAGCTGCTTCCCACTCGCAGGCATTTGGCAGCGTCCACCTGCAGGGCTGGATTGGGGACGGCACCGGGAATTCCCCCGAGGGAAGAAATGCCAATAGTTATTTCACAACCTGTTGTTTTTTCCCCCCCCTCCAGCAGCAAAAAAAAAAAAAATCCAGGCGGGAGGAGGTTTCTGCTCCTGCCTTTCTACAGCAGCAAAGACTCAAAGCACCTGAGCCTTGGGGTGGAAATGGCCCTTCCTGACACGTTTTGTGTCACTTGTTCAGGGCTGTTCAGCACCTCCAGAATCCCCGTGGAAGAAAAACTTATTGTTGTAGAGGGAAAACCAAAATATTGTTGTAGAGGGAAAGTCAAAACCAACCCTGGATAGGGTCTGGAAGCAGGTGAGGGACAAACGAGCAGCACAAGGGGAGGGGCTTTCACTGCACCTGAGGCCTGTTCTTCCATCCAGAGTGGTTTGTTTTAGTGGCAAATGGCTGAAAGAATGAGGGGAAGAGGCAAAAGGAAGGAGAGAAAGGTTCTGCTTGGCCAGGGAGGGCTGGGAGGGGAACAAAGAAAGAAGAGAAACCTCTTTCTTCTGATGGGGGGTGGCCAAACGCAGCAGGACCCCTGAGGGGGGGACAGGTACCAGTATCCCTGTGGGTAAACCACCAAATATTCCAGAATTCCTGTGTGGGAATGGGTACCAACATCCCTGTGGAGGAACTTCAGTCACACCTGCATCCCTTCATGGGGATGGGTGCCAGTATCTCCACGTGGGAATGGGAAACACCAGGCAAACACCACCCAGCTGCACCCAGGCCCCCATTTCGAACCCCACAGCTCTTCCCACCCACCACCCAAAAGCCATCAGAGCAGGAGCAAAGTGCCAGCAGGGAGAAAACTCCAGGAAAACACATTCCCAGGGCACCAGGACTCCCTGGCAGCCACCAGGGAGGGGCTTTTCCACCCCATCTTGTCCCCCCAGGGAGATGTCTCAGAGCAGGGAAGAGCCTCTCCACGAGCAACCCCTTCCCTCCACACAAACCCTCAAACCCTCAGCTCCATGAACCAAGGGATTCACCTGCTGCCTGGAAAAGTACTTCCAGCTCTGAAGTCAGCTGGAAAAGCTCGAAAACAGGACCCCAGAACCTCTCACAGCCCCGTGGGGGGAAGGAAACAGGCCCCAGGTTTTGATTTCACAACCTGGGAAGGTTTTCCTGTGGGTTTTGGGGGTGGTGTGATCCCATGGGGAAGGAATGTCCCTGGAAAAATCAACAGAGCTGAGACACTCCTCAGCCTGAAACACCAACTGAGCCCTCATTTCTGAGCCAAAAGGGGGCAGTTTGTGTTCCTCCCCTCCTCCCCCTGGCACAGGCAGGGCCCAGCACCCTCTTGGTGCCCTCCTGCTCCCCCCAGACCTGCTCTTCCTCCCCGGATTTCCCCTCCTGGCACTTTCTTTCCTCTTTCTCACACCAGAGAGGTCGAGGCTGAGCCAGGAGCCACCCAGAGAGGGTGAGCAAAGCCCTGGAGCTCTGGGCCAAGACAAGCCCTGCTTCCCAAACACCCTGCACATGGGAAATGCCACAATCCTGGCCACTGGAACAGGAAAAGCTCCAAGCCATGCCCAGTCCTGGCCCACAACCACACTGGAGCCTGAAACTCTCCTTTTCCCCCCCAGAGAAGCAGCTCTGCCCCTCAGCCAGGCTCAAACCTTTGCAAAAGAGGAAAAAAAAATGCTGAAACCCACTAAACCACTGATTTTTAGGAAGGGAAGTGCAAAGCTCAAGCAAACAAGTGACCCTTGTGCCCTGCTGGAGAAACAGGGACTTTTTTTCTCCTCTGGAAGACACTGGGTCAAACAAAGCACCACCAAAATTCCCCTTATCCACAGGATTTGGCTTGTTTGGGAGCACCTCTCTTCCCATCCTTGTTCCAGATGGGGGGGAAGGATCCACCCACACAGGATAAACCCCTCTGCAGCTGGTCTGGGGAAGTTCAGGGTTGGGGATTCCCTGTTGGGGTGTTTTTTCCCCCCTCCTCTAATTGCTGCTGCTGTTTTAACAAGAGACAGACACTTCCCTGACCATTTCCAAGGGCTATAAATGTTTCATGTCCCTTTTCCCTCCATGCTCAGCCAGCAGCTTCTGCTGGGGCTCAACCAGGGCACAGTGGGACCAGGACATGGGCTGTGGGGAGAGAATCCAGCCCTGAATCCACGTGGAAAGTCATCATCACACCCCTCTCCCACCATTCCTAGAAGGAGATCCCACTGCCCAGCCTCCATGCAATATGTCTTTCTGCTGCACAAAACTATATTTAGTGCCCAAACCCTTTGGGGGCTTTGCTGAGCTCGGAGATATTTATAGCTGGAGGCAAACTCCAACTGTGCTGGCTGGGAGCAGCTGGAATTGCACTGGGAAAGGTGGGATCAGGTGGATCAGGCCGAGCCTGCAGCAGGGGAGGGGGGGTTGGGGTGACATCCCCCCACCTGGCAGCCAGGATTGGCCCCAAACCCGCTGGTGCCTGCACCACCAGGGGACAAAATCCATGGGAATCTCACCTGCTGCGGGTTTTGGGGAGGGATTTGGAGTTTTAAAGCCAAATCCAGAGCAAAGAGGATGAGGTGCAGAGCCCAAGGGCTCAGGAACAGCCCCACTGCTGGTCTGTGGCTCCTACCCCCCCAAAAAAAACAGGCACACAACACATTTCACCACCAGCACTTCCCAGGGCATGGGAAATTCTTCCCTGGTCTGCTTGGAGCATCCCAAGGGGAGCAGGAGGGATGGAATGGTCCCTTCTCCACACCCCTCAGTTCCTCCCCCACTCCTGCTTGGCCTTCTCCCATCCTGATCCAACACATCCAGCAGGGAGAACACTCTGGCTGCAGGAAGGGAAATAAGGGGGGAGAGGGACAGGGAGGGGGATTCCTGGCTGGAATTTCCTGGGATGGGGGATGCAGGTAGGGAGAGGGGGGCTCTGCACCCCAATCCTGCTGATCCTGGTGACAGGACCTCAGTGCTGCCACGTATCCAGGGGTTCCAGCACCTCCAGGGATGCTGGAGACAATCAGCCTGGATCAGAGGGACAATCCCCACATTTGGGGTCCTGGGACCCTCTGGATGCTTTGCCAGAGGATCCCAGTCAGACTCTCAGCCTCACACCAGGATGGTGGGACCAGCAGCCAAAAAGCTCCTCAGGGAAAACAAACAACACAAAAAACCCCACAGAAATAAAAAGCTCCTTAGCAAATCTCATGTTGGAGTCTAAACTGAAGAACCCACTTGTTCTTCCCAAGTCCCTTCCCAGCATAAATCCCAAGTGCTGGAGGGCTGGAAGGGAGCACCCTGAGCAGAGAGCCCCCAAAAGTCACTGTGTGCACCCAAAGTGTTGCTCCTCTGCTGGGAGGGAGGCAGCACATGGAGCTCTGGCTTCCTGCAGCCACAGCCTCCCCTCTGCAGCTCCTGGAATTCCAACTTCCTCCGGGGTCAGGCTGGGGTGGCCCTGTGGATACAGGGATATCCCTGTGGATACCGGGATATCCCTGCCTGGGATGGTGCCCCGGGCAATCCCTGCCCACACAATCCCTCTGATTTCATCTACAACAGCAGCAGCCTCCCCTCCCACCCTCCTCCTCCTCTTCCAGCCTCTCACTGGCTTCAAAGAGCTCCTGCCATGGAAAATGAAGGGATTCAGGATGTGATCTGGGATGTGATTCAGGATATTCCCCAGCCAGGACCTGTTCCCACGCTGGAGGCAGCAGGGTGCAGTGATCCCACCAGCATGGAAAACCTCTTCCCACTTCCACACAGACACCCCTGGGGATCACCAGCAGTGGCTTTAAGGACATTTGGGGTCAGTGCCAGGTCCTGGGCATGGGGAGTAGGATTATTATTCCCAGTTATTATTCCCATTAATTAATCCCAATCAAAGGAAAGAGGGAGAACCAGCTGCACCCCCCCTTCCAGCACTGAGGGATGTGACTCCAAACACTCCCAAACTCCCGGGGGTCCTTCCCAGTGAGGACCCCCCCAGTTCCAACACCCCCAAGAGTGAAGGAGGTGCCACAGGGACACCCCAAGATCCAGCCCAGCCCCATTCCAGCCCCATTCAGCTCCCGACCAAATCCCACCCAACCAGTTATTTCCTGATAACCGGGGACAAAAAGCTCCTTTCAGTGTCAGGGAGAACAAATCCAAGCAATCCCGTGGATCTGGGATCCCAAAGGCTGCTGGGTGCTGTGTCCCAGGAGTCCCAGTGGGATGCAATTCCCACATTCTCAGGATCCACAAGTCCCAAGGAGCCCGCAGGGATGATGATGCACAATAAACTCAGCTCAGGACTTTATTTCATCGCTGATAAAACCCCCTTTCGTCCCTGATTGACGCCGGGCACCCCAATACCCCCATCAGCACACTCCCTAATTAACACCGGGCTAATTAACCGCACAGTAATTAACACCAGAGCCCCCCCAGCTTTGCAGGGGATGTTTGCAATCATCCTTTGCAGAGGCAACACGCAGGGCACGGGCGCGCTGACCTGCAACCGCTGGGGCTAATTAGCAGCTAATTAGTGCTCATTAGCGCCGTGGGAGCACGGGGAGTGGGTGCCCCAGGGTGCAGGGGTTGGGGTGCAATGAGCTCCTCGGGGGCTCAGGAGGAGGGGACCACCCTTCACAGTGGAGTTATGGTATCCTGCGTTATTTATCCTAATAAATAATTATGTTTATTATGTATTATAATAAATAATTATTATCCTCATAGCTAATAAATCAGTCACCCAGGAGGAGGTGACAAAGGCAGTGGTGACACCAACCGAGGCCCAAAGCACCCCAAAAAGGGACACAGCCACTGCCTCACCCAGCACCTCCAAAAAAGGGAACTCTGCACTTGGAGCAGCCTCTGGGGTGGGTGAAAGCTGCAGAAAATCGCCCCATTTCATCAACAAACACCTGGCAGCTCTGGGATTTTCCACTGGGCCCGAGCCAAGGCTTTGGAGCAGTTGATGCTCCCCCCAAAGTGCCACCTCCTGTGACACTCAGCTCCAAACACCCTCATCCCACAAACACACGTGGAGCCCAGAGCAGGAGGAAGAGGAAAGGCTGGATGATGCCAAAAAGCCTCCAAAAACAGGGGGGGGATTCCCATTATTCCACTTTCCTCTGATTGTCCTGTATGGAGAGGGACAGGGGGACAGGCAGCACCTGGGAGAGTTGTGAGGAGCCCAATGGACCCAAACTTGCCCAAAACAAGCTGGAAATGGGGCATTGCCACCTACTTGGGGGAGTAAATGCCCTGGAGTGCTCCGAGCCAGCAGCACTCGCTGCCTCTGCAGGGGAGAAGTGCTCTGGGGAGGGACACAAACACAGGGACTCTGTGTTCAGTTACAGCTTGACTTGCAAAACCAAGGAATAAATAAGATTTATTTTCTTTTAAATGCCCAGTTTGGACCCAAACTCCCACTCTTTCCCCCCGAAACGCTGCTCTGTGCTGTGTCTTTGACATTTGCTACACGAGCATCACTTCCAAACCCACCCAAACCCACGCCTGGGACAGGACACCCCCCCCATCAGTTTTTCAGCCCTGCTCATGAAACAGCTTCACTCCCCTCCTCCTCCTCCTCCTCCAGAAAACAGCATTTTTTGGCAAACAAACTGTTTTGCCAACAAGTTGTGCTCGGTGCTGCCTGAGAGATGAGGCTCCCCCCCAGTTCCAGCCTCCCCCTCCCAGTTCCAGTCCCACTTTGGGGCAGCAGCCGTGAGGACACGTGTCCAGGTTCCCCATATCCAGGCTTTTTTCCCTCCCTTCTTGCTAAAACAATCCTTTTTTCGCCATCAGACGTGGAAAAAGCAGCAGCCCTGAGGTTGCTGCTGTTATTTTTATCTTGAAATAAATAGTTTGAGCCGTGGCCAAGCTGTTCTGAGGGAGGGAGATGCTTTGCAGAGAGATGTAAACACACACACGGGCCTCTGTCTGGGCTGGGGCAGAGGGAACGTCCCAGTCCAGCCTGGGGAGAGCTTGGGATCACTTCTGCTGGGATGATGAGGTGGAAAAGGGGATGTGAGGCTGGGGGAGCATCACTCTGGGGGATCACAGTGGTACCACCCATCTCTGGTCCCCCCCAGACTGATGCTGAGCACCACTCCTGGGTTAAACACGGGCCTAAGCAGGACCAGAAGGAACTGAGCCTGTTTTAACCAAAAGCCTGTGGAAGAACCAGCTCTAAAACCACTTTTCACTTCCCCAACAGCCAAAAGGAGCATCTCTGTGCCACCCACACGACGCCAGGTCCAATCCTGTTCCTTTTTCACCCCAGAACACGCGGTTTGGGGGGCAGGGGCTGCAGCCAGGAGCTGCTTCTGCCTGGATCCAGCCACATCCTTCCCTCCTGCCCCCACTCCCACCCTGCTCCCAGTGCTGGGCACACACGGAGGGGGGACCTCCTGAAACGCTCGGGAGCTTTGCACGAGAAACTCGCACTTAAAGGTCAAATTAATTAAGGGGCAGAGACGGATGCGCGGCCACAAAAAGCTCCCTGTTCCACCCCACCCCCGGGGGAGGGAGGGAGGCAGCGCCGGACACTCCCCGCGGCGAATGTTCCCCCTCCCTCCCTAAAGCACAACATCCAGGGAACCGGGAAAAGCACAAAGCCAGGGCAGGAAAAGCTGGGAAAAACCTCCGCTCCTCCCTCCACACACGTGCTGTGGCACCGTGTCCAGGGAGGGACCGGCAGCTCCTGCCGGGGCCAAAAACAGAGGAAAAGAGTGGAAAACAATGGAAAACAGAGAAAAACAGAGGCACATCCCCTTTCTGCCTGGGAGAGGCTCGATGGCATCACCCACTTTGGAGGAGAAATCCCTCTCCAGCAGCTCCTCGGGGTCCTCGTGCTGGTGTTAAGCAGGGTGGGGAGGATGAGGAGGGAAGGGGGATGCAGGGACCAGATCTCCTGCTGCTCCCAGAAGATGCCAAACCACGTGTTGAAGGGGGTTTCTTCCCCCAGATCACTGCTCCCCCGGGGTTTGCAGAGCTGCTGAGTGCCTGGTTCGTGCACCCAGGAGCAGAACAGCAGCAACAAAACACACCCCGGGCCACGCAGGGAGCGAGGACGGGACGGAGCCGGCTCTGAGCACAGGGAACGCTCGGAGGCACAAGGACCTGGGGACAGAATTGATGCCCCGGCCTGGAACTGTATTTTAGAGCTTTTACAGGCTCAGGAGGGGAAGGGCTCCCAGCTCCCAGGGCCCTGCTGGGCTCAGTGCCTGCCCAGGCAGCAGCTCCCAGGGTTTGGTACCCGGCTCACGTTCCAGGCTGGGCATTCCCCAGGCCTGGCTCCCGTCTCCCAGGGCGGCCACGCGTCTCCCAACGCCCTTCCAAGGGGAAAAGGAGCCTTAGGGACACCCAGGGACTTAACTCCCACTTGTCCCATGTCACACACAGGCTGAGACAGGAGGTGCCAGTGGCCAGAGGACCCTGTGCCCCTTCAGAAACTCCGGGACCCTTTTAGTTATTTATTTAGGGTTTTTTTTCCCCTTGATTTCTCCATGAAAGAGGAAGGAGTGGGTTGAGCACGGCTGGACTGGCAGAGCTGGCAGGTCCCTACAAACAGGGCTGGATTAAACCCTGTGTTTCCCCAGCTCACACCAGGGAGTTCAAACCCACCCCTGGCAGCCAGGCTGAGTCCTTGCAAAGTCATTACACCTCACCACTGACCCCAGAGCACCCACAAACCTCCCAAGGGAAAGACACCCCCCACCCCCAGTCCCGGTGCCAGGGAGCTGCTGAGCCCAGAGCACTGGAAAACACAGTGGGAACAAGGGTGGCCTGTGAACCCCCAGCCCCTCGTGTCAGTGTTGGTGGCACCTGGAGCTGTGGGAGGTGCTGGACCCCCCCAAATCCTCTGCAGCGCAGTGGGGGCTTCACCCCAACCCTCTGCAGGCCCAGGGGGCATCTCTACATCCTGTGTTCCTCATTATCCCTCAGGATTGAGCCCGGGGTGGATTTTAAGGCACTGTGAGAACGGGATGTCATCCACAGTGACCCTCACGGGGAGGGCCCCACAAACACACTCCAGGACTAAATCCAAAGCACCTTCCCAAGATCCTGCCAAGCAGAGCTGGCCCTGGTGGCACTGCCCCATGAACAGGGACACGAGCAGCCAGGACCTGTGCACAGGTTACAGCTCATCAACGCTCTCAGTAATTAAGGTGACGACTTGATCCCTAAGTGGGGGCTGGGCCAGCACTGGGGCCGTGGCAAAGCACCCTGACCCCACACCGAGGGCTGGGGGACCCCGGGCAGGGGGTGGCACAGGGGGCTGGGGGCACCCACCCTGCCCACAGCCTCCCTCACTGACTGAAGCTCATTAGCAGCACGGTAATTAGTGTGAGCAGAGCTGACTGTCCTGCCCCCTGCTCCAGCGGCCCCCAGATGTCACTCAGGACCTTCCACCATCCAAGGTCCTGCATGGAGGAGGAAGAACAGGAGGAGGAAGCAGCAATTCCCCCAGGATGTGTAGGGTCTGCAAGGTAGGGAGCACCCAGTTCTCCCAACAGCCCAGAAAACATCCCTTGGGTGTCTCCTCACCCCCAGCACGGGCACAGCTCCTGCCTGGGTGTCCCCTGTGCTCTCCCAGGGTGGTCTGTACCCAGCTCCAAGGGGATGAGGCAGGCAGTGGTGGTCAGGCAGGACCAGGGACAGGCAGGATGAGCTCGTGGGCTTCACAGGGAATCACAGCCCAACCCAAACCCATCCATGGGAAAACCCACTGCCAGCACGGGGTTCCCACCAGGAGAGGCAGCCCCTGCCCTGCAGCCTCCCACAGAGGCACACAAAGGGTTACAGGGACCAATCCCAGCGGGATCCATCCCAGCTTCCCCAAGCCCAGGGCCGGGAGGGATCACAGACACACCAGGAGATCAAAGGGAAGCGCTGAGTCCCGGGAGACTCCTTACAGCCACTCCAGCCACACCAGGTCCCTGTGCCGGGGCTGCAGTCCTGTCCCTCTGTCCCTCTGTGCTCCCCCGGGATGGGGACAGGGAGATGCTCATCCCAGGGAGCTCCCAGGCTCGGGGCCAGGGGAGCTGGAGTCGCTCATAATAAATAAACTCAGCTCCCTGGCAGGGCCCAGGACCTGCAGTGGGGCTGTGGCAGCAACTGCAGCAGGGTGCACAGGTCCATCCCCCATCCCATTCCCGTGGCAGGGCCTGGGATGTGCCAGAGCTGTGCCAAGTCCTCGCTCCCCAGCCCCGGGAGAAGCCGAGTGTTCATCCAAGGATAACGGGTGATTTAAACGGTTCAGGAAGAGAAAGGGGAAAGGAGAGACCTTGATCCCACCCTGGTGGGACAATGCAGCCTCCTCCATCCCTCAGGCCCACGGTCACATCCCAATCCCAGCCTGGCACTGAACAAGCCTCTGCTGCCCAAATATCCTCAGCAAACACCAACAACCGCCCCTGTCACATCCAGCAACTGCAACTCCCCAAACTGGGAAGGGGAAAAGCTTATCTGGGGGGGAAGGAACACCCACAGAGCTGAGCCCACACCCACCCAGGGCGCTGGAGACCCCAGCACAGCCACACTCACCTCTCCCCACCGTGGGCACCCAGCGATGGGGGGGAGCTGCTGTGGAGTGTGGGATTCCCAGGAGCAATGGCAAAAGCAACACTGGGCTTAAAGTGCCCTCAGATCCAGTGGATTTTCCAGAGGTATCAGCTGAGTGTATCCTGTCCCCTCCACAGCACCTTCCTCGGGAACGCCAGAGTTGTAACTCTATTCCAGAGAGGAATTCCTGCTGCCGGGAACAGCCCTCACCCAGGAGCTGGGGTGCCCTCAAATCAGACCCTCAGGAGGAGGGGAATGAGCTCTGGGTTACTGAGCCAGGCCCTGGCACTTCTGCCCCTCTCTCTAAGAGGAGGAGGAGGCAGCAGCCTTCCTCCCCACCCCGCTCTCCTGGGCTGTGGAGCTCATGTGGAAAAAGCATCTTCTGGCTGCAGGAGAATCCTTCCTGGAGAGCATCACCCCAAAAACAGTGCCCTGGTCCCTCAAAGGTGCTCCAACACTCGGCTGAGGGCAGGGCAGGGTGCAGGCAGGGTGCAGGCAGGTCCCATGGAGGGTCTCCCAGCTGGAGCGTGCCGGGGGGGAGAAGCAGTTTTGGAAGTGCCACGAGGAAGCACAGAGCCTTTTCCTTCGGCCACATGGAACCCTCTCCTGTTCTCCGGGAAAACCAGGCGCTGCCTGCGCAGGCAGGGCTGGATCTGCCCACACCACCCCGCCAGGGGCTGGGGATGGAGAGGGGAAGGGGAAGCAGGGGGGGCAAAAAGCCTTGCAGTTCCTCCTGCCCCCGAGCAGCAGGAGAGGTTCCCTCCCTCTCCCCTCTCACAGGGCAGGGCGCGTTTTTAAGGCGTGTTTTCCTACGACNTCCACCTGCATGTGCCGCTGCCAGACCCCGCACGGGGCCGGGCCCCGGGGCCCCCCCGCCCGCTGCTCGGTACCGATGCCGGTCCCAGGTGCCCGGTGCCCCTGCCCGGTGCCAGCCCGGGCACGATGCCGGTCCCACCCCACACGCCCCTTTTCCTCGCGGTACCGATCCGGTGCCGGTCCCCGCTGAGCCCCCGCCCGGTGCCGGGGCCGCTCCCCTCCCGCTTTCACCCCCGATGCCGATTCCCGGTGACCCCCGTGCGCTGCCGGTCGCGCCCCCTCCCTCGCTGGGTGCCGATCCCACCTCTCTCCCCTCCCGGTGCCGATGCCAATCCTCCCTCGCCCTCCGCCCGGTGCCGCTGCCCCTTGGACTCCGTGCCGGTGCCAATCCCACCTCATCCCTTTCCCGGAGCCGATCCCCTCTGACCCTCTCCCGGCGCCGATCCCACCTCACCCCCCTCCCGCTGCGATCCCCGCTCTCCCCTTTCCCGGCGCCCCCCTCCCGATCGGTGTCGGTGTCGATGCCAATCCCCCCTCCCTGCCCCCTCCCGGTGCCCCACACTCACCAGCGCGGTGCGGGCGCTCAGCAGCAGCAGCAGCAGCAGCAGGAGCGGCACCGGGAGGCTCCGCAGCCCCCGGGGCGCCGGCAGCTCCCCGGGCATCTTCCTGCCGCAAGGACGGTGCTGGAGGCGGCGGCGGGGGCGGGGAAGGGCCTTTGTTGCCGCCGCCCGCGGGAGGCGGGCGGTGGGTGCGGGCGCTGGGTGCG
>VYXB01008858.1:33254-114768 GCA_013397135.1 Pachyramphus minor | reverse complement strand
GGGGTCCTCACGGGGGGGTGGCCCCGGGAGACTGGGGGGGGTTTGGGGGGACCCACGAGAGGGACTGAGGGGGGGGAGGACGGGGGCGATGCCACCGGGTCCTTGTCCCCACCGGGTCCTTGTCCCCCCCGAGCCCGCGGTGGCAGCGGGAGCTGCGAGAGTTCCCCTCGGTCAGGGGGGAGTGGGGGGATCCCAGCTGGGGGACGGGAGCGGGGTGTCACGATGGACCCGGGCTGACGGGGTGGATCCCGGGTGGTGGGATGGATCCCGGGTGTTTTGTTGGATCCTGGTTTATGTGATGCCTCCCGGCCGGTGTGATGGTTCCCGGGTGTCACGGTGGATCCTGGCTGAAGGGCTGGACCCCACCTGATGTGATGTGTCCTGGGGCACACGGTGGATCCTGGCTGAATTGATGGATCCTGGGACTTTTACTGGATCCTGGTTCCTACGATGGCCCCTGTCTGATGTCTGATGTGGTGTGTCCTGGCTGAGGTGAGGGGTCACATCCCTCCTCCAGCACTGTTGCTGCCACGTCCAGCAGTAACCAAAGCAGGGCCTGCACTGAGTGACCCAGCTGTGTCCTTTCTGTGCTAAACCAAACTTTAAAAAATACATTTATAACCCTTGGTTTCAGCATGTTCTTCCCCAAACCCACAGCCAGGCTGCTGCTGGCTGAGCTCCACAACCACCACCAGAGAAATGAGGTGGTGAGGAGCTCTGAGACCCCCAGGGAGCTCTAAGACCCCAAAAGACAGGTGCTGATGACCTTTGTGGATCAGGGGTTGATGCTGCATCACAGGTTGGCTTCAAACCTTGGGCAGAAATGGTGTCAGAGCCCGAGTCAGCTCTTGCTGAACTTAACCTCAGGGGTGAGAACAGACTAATCCCAGTGTGGGGTCACAGGGCCCCTGCTGAGGGTGGGACCGTGGGAAGGGTCAGCACGGTGCACACACTCCAAAATCAAATGTTTCCATGCACTCAGCCAAAATAAGTAATTCCTTGTGAAATGGGAAGTTTCTTCCCCTCCATCCATTGGCCACATGTCATCCTGTCTGTACAAGTACTCAGACTCACTGGGATTCCCCAAACAGACCCTCTGGAAAAGGGTTTTTAAGTCCAGCAGCTGCCCAAGCGCAGCACAGGGACAGGGATGGTCCTGGGTGCTGAAACTGGTGGGAAAGAAAGGCCAATTTTAGGGGCTCTGTTCACACAGGGGATGAAATGCAGAGCTGGAGCTTCCCCAAGACAGAGAATTAGGGGAATAAAGGACATCAGGACATCACCTGGGCAGCAGGGGATGAACCATCAGCTCTGTGGGCCACCAAGCACAACCTGCACACAGTGCAGGACAAAAGCAGCAGAGAAATCACGAGGAGAAGATTAAAAGTCCCAGGGAAAGGCATTCCCTGCCCCTTCCTGCAAGAGCTGCTGGGCTTGGAATGGCCAAGGAACACTCAGTGGATGTTAGACTTCGAACTGGCTGCCAGAGGAGGAGGTTGAAGGTGCTGCAGGTTCTCATGGGTTCCTACAAATCCCAGGCCCCAGGAGGAGAGATGGACACCGAGGGAACCAGTGATGGGTTTGTGGTTGCTCTGCTCTTGACTTTCATAGAATCCCAGACTGGTTTGGGTTGGAAGAGACCTTAAAGCTCATCTTGTCCCCCCCCCTGCCATGGGCAGGGACACCTTCCACCAGCCCAGGGTGCTCCAACCTGGCCTTGGACACTTCCAGGGATCCAGGGGCAGCCACAGCTTCTCTGCCCAACCTGGGCCAGGGCCTCCCCACCCTCACAGCCAACAATCCCTTCCCAATCTCCCATCTCTCCCTGCCCTCTGGCACTGGGAAGCCATTCCCTGTGTCCTGTCCCTCCAGCCCTTGTCCCCAGTCCCTCTCCAGCTCTCCTGGAGCCCCTTCAGGCCCTGCAAGGGGCTCTCAGGTGTCCCTGGAGCTTCTCTTCTCCAGGGGAACCCCCCCAGCTCTCCCAGCCTGGCTCCAGAGCAGAGGGGCTCCAGCCCTGCAGCAGCTCCGGGGCCTCCTCTGGACTCTCTCCAGCAGCTCCAGGTCCTTGTGCTGCTGTTCCCAGGGCTGGAGCAGCTCTGCAGGGGGGTCTCACCTGAGGGGCAGAGGGGCAGAATCCCCCTCTCACCTGTTGGGGATGCAGCTCCATCCATGTGCCCTGGGGAGCCTGGGCAGTGCCAACCACCCTCTGGGGGAAGAACCTTTCCCTGAGATCCACCCTGACCCTGCCCTGACACAGCTCCAGCCCTTCCCTGGCTGCTGTCCCTGCTCACAGAGAGATCAGAGGAATCTGCCAACTCCAACCAAACCTTCCATTAGAGCCAAAGCCAGATTCCAAAGTTCTGTATTTTTCAAAATAAAGATCACACGTTGTTTAGAGACAATCTACACAAGAGTTACAAAAAATAGTCGCCCAGGCATAAGCATACACAGGTTTGTTAATTATACACATATGGTTACAAGTGTGCTTGCAAAAAAGTTCATTGGAAATATACACAAGGCTCTGTAAATGTACACCGTGTAGTGTTACAATTCTATATTCAAACAAGGAAAATTGACAGTATGTTACATTCACTTACAAGTAGACAAAATGCAAAATACAGTTCATCTTCTGTACAAAAAGGGAAGGTGATTCACACTTTACAAGGTGAAAAGGGACTCTGATTGTAAGGAAAACTGGGGGGGGGGGCTGTACTTCTGCACTTTTTGTTTCTTACTGTCACAAAATAAGCAAAACATTACTTTGTAAGAGTCAAAAAAACACTATTTGGAACTGAATCAGTTTTGTAGAACATTTAGAAAGGATCGCTACCGTTCAACTAGGTGACAAATAAAACCAAGCATTTATTTTTCTTTCTTTTTTTTTTTAAACATTAACTAGGCTGTATAAAGAGAACATTTCCTTCAAAAGAAAAAATTTACTTCTGGTTGAAATTACAATTTACAATATACAACACTATATGCTACGACCATAAAAGGTGTGAATATACACTGAAATGCACAGGTTTTGCTAATTCTTTTTTTTTTTGTTTTCTTACCAAAAAACGGGTTTTATGTCGATTCAAACTTCTCCACATTTACATTACAGAGGTTTACAAATGTACAATTGTACAGTCAGAAGTATGTTCCACTACTAGGGTACATTATAGATACAGATCAGACATCAAAACAAGAAAATACTACAAATTTTTATATATGTAAAGTCTACACCAAGTATACACTATATATTTATAGAAGCAAGACCAAAGCCGAGTTGGATTTTGATTTTTTTTTGTTTTTTTTTTCTTTTTTTCCTCATGCTAAATAATCAAATTTGTGTCTCTCCAGGTGAACAGACCAGAGGAGGCAGTAAACAGGTACCCCCAACCCCCCCAACTTTAAAACCTCTGGGTGTTTTCTCCCCCAAAACGCCAGCGAAGCTCCCTCCTTCAGCATCTTTATACTCACCAATAAAATAAAAATCAGAAAGAAAGCAATTAAAAAGTTTTTAAAAACTGAATTTTCTTTCTTGGTTGTTTGTTTTGTTTTTTTTTTTTAAAACCCAAGCTTTCAGTTGAATTTTTTGTTCTTTTTAGTATTTATAAAACAGCGTTAAATGCGTCGGGTCATTTAACTGAAATTCAAACTTCCGGCTGATTTTTTGATTAAAAGGAGAAAAAATAAAACCAATTAAGTGTTTGAAACATGTTGCCTGCGAGGCAAATGAATTAAAAAGGTGTTGTTTTGGTTTTTTTTTTTGTTTTTTTTCCCCGTTTGTTTTCTTCAAACCAACCACCCTGAAAAGTTTCCACATTTGGAATATAGATACAACAGTGAACAAAAAAAATGTGGCCTTCCATGTACATCTGAGACCTATGTACAAGTATTCTATACACCAGTAAAACAGCAGGGCAATTAGTTAATTAAAAAAAATAATTAGTACATGTTATGCATAATAAAATTAAAGAAATTTACAAAGGCTTTGCTTTTTTTTTTTCTTTTTTTAGTTTTTTTTTTGTTTGTTTTTTAGCAACCGTAGAGGTGGATTTTTAGTGTGAATTGGGGTGTTGGTGGTTGCTGGTTTGGGGGCTGGGGGTGGCTCTGGTGGGGCCACCTCAGATGATGCCGTTGGGGGGGCCACAGATGGGCCCCAGGTCCACCCCATTCTTCATGTAGTACTTCTCCAGCTTGGCCAGGATGTGTTTGCCGTAGGTGTATTTGCGCAGGGTCGCGATGTGAGGCCGGATCTGGGAGGGGAAAGCAGAAAAAGTGGGATTTAGGAACCTGTGTCACGGTCAGGTCCAGCCCCAGAGAGCTCTGGGTCCTGCCAGAGTGGCAAAACCCCCTGAGGTATCACAGAATATCCAGAGCTGGAACCCACAGGGATCATCCAGTGCAACTCCTGGCCCTGCACAGACACCCCAACAATCCCACCCTGTCCCTCAGAGCGTTGTCCAAACCCTCCTGGAGCTCTGGCAGCCTTGGGGCTGTGCCCACTGCCCTGGGGAGCCTGGGCAGTGCCAACCACCCTCTGGGGGAAGAACCTTTCCCTGAGATCCACCCTGACCCTGCCCTGGCACAGCTCCCTCAGGTTCTGTCCCTGGATATCAAAGTCCCCTTTGCTGTCCTCACACAGTTCCTGGGAATTGAGGGAATCACCCAGAACTCACAGGTGGGATTTTTCACCTGCTCAACCAGGTGGCATCATGGATTTCAATTTAGTGATTTTCCCACTGAAGGAGGGTTGGAGAAATTCTGGGGAGAAATCCCTCCCTGTGAGGGTGGGGAGGCCCTGGCCCAGGTTGGGCAGAGAAGCTGTGGCTGCCCCTGGATCCCTGGAAGTGTCCAAGGCCAGGCTGGAGCAACCTGGGCTGGTGGAAGGTGTCCCTGCCCATGGCAGGGGTGGCACTGGAGGGGCTTTGAGGTCCCTTCCAACCCAAACCATTCCAGGATTTCAATTTTCTGACTTTCTGCTCTCCCAGTGTGAGCTGCAGCCGGGATAAGGGAACAGCCAGGCCAGATGGGCAGCATTCCCTGCTCCATAGATGGACACATCCCCACCACTGACCATCAACCTCTCATCCCAAAACCATCCCAAACTCACCCTCTGTCAGCAGCTCAGCCTCCAGCCCTTGAAATTCCAGCCCCCCCCCCCATAACCATCAATCCATGCCTTGGCTCCCCACACCCCATTCCCAATGCTGTGCTGAGGAAAAGGGCCAGGGAAGCTCAGGTCCCCACATAAAATGCAGTTTGTACAACAGCTACATTCCCAATCCTCAGCAATTCCCACAAAGCACAAGCTCTGCTTTCCCAGACTTTCCTGCAGTCTGATATCACAGCTCAAATCTTCATATTCACTCAGCCCTATTTAGCTGTCAACCCAGTGCTATTTTTGACAGCCCCACTGATAATCTAATTTGCATTTGATTCAGAAGACTTTGCTTGACAGGAAAAAGAATGTAACATCAGTAATGATAATTAGTATATTTTTCTAACATACAGCTCTCTGTTATAGATTAGCAGAGCTACAGGCCCTTCTGCTGCAGTTAAATTGGGTGTATCCCTTGCCAGACATCTTCATTTAATTATCTTCAGCATTTCTTCTGGACTAAAGCAGATTTTAGTTTAAAAGAACTACTCTGAGTGATTCTTAAATGTAAGAATTAACCTTCCTGAAGATTATTTCAGCTGTTTATGTTGATTAATCTACTGAACAACTGCCTTGTGACAGTAAAACCAGCTCACTCACGCTAATTCCCACTATTTATAGAAAACCCACTTGGTCTGTTCTACTCAAGGATTCTTAAACATAGTAAGAAAAATTCTTCAATAGGATTTCAATACCTGACACTATTCACAGTTCCTCTTAGAACTAATCAATGAACAGGGGGTTTTCCAAGTCAGTGTCAGGCAGGATTTCATTTCTATTAAGAGCTCTGGATGGAACTGGGGTTTTTCATCAAGGAACAAACCCTAAAACATGTCCCTGAAGAAAATAACCTCAGTTCTACCACCCAATTAAATCCTATTATTTTCCATTCCTTGCAATTACAAAGCCCTGCAAATGTGACCTTTCAGAGCAGGGCAAAATGAAGACATTCCCTGATTTCAGAGCTCCCTGCCCTTGGGACAGCAGGGGAACAGCCCTTGGGGCAGGACTGGCAGAAAGGGAGATTTCAATCCAAAACGGCTTCATTTTTTACAAACAGGAAGTTCTAGGATGGTTCTGCATTCAAACATTGCAGTATAGTGCTAAACCACACAAGTTGTGGACATCAGCAGGAATTTCTTTATGGAAAGGCTGTCAGGCACTGGCAGGGGCTGCCCAGGGAGGTTTGGAGTCCCCAGCCCTGGAGGTGCCCAAGGAAGGACAGGACATGGCACTCAGAGCTCTGGGCTGGGGGACAAGGTGGGGATGGGGCACAGGGGGGACTCCATGGGCTTTTCCAACCTCAAGGACTCTGGGATTCTGTGAAGTTTCCCATCACAACTCACCCCAAGTGACCAGCAGAGGATTTGGTTCGTGGTGTGCGCTCGGAGGGGCAGCGGCGTCACCCCACAGCCCTCCCGAAGGGCCAGCGGGACAGGCAGGGCTGGGAGCCCACAGGGCTGGGAGCCCACGGGGCCAGAGGGTCTGGGCAGGTCTGGCTCAGCCCCACAGAGCACTAGAACTGCTCTCATCAGCCACAGCTGCTCAGAGAGGGCAAGAGAGTCGTCATTGCCAGAGCCCAGGGACCCGCCGGGCCCAGCGCCCTCCACCAGCCCCGCAGGCTGAGCAGGGGGTGCTGTGAGGGCAGCGCTATGGGAAGGGGGGCACAGGGACTGCTGGGGGCAGCCAGCTGGATGTAAGTCCAAATGGCATCTTCTTATCTGTCCAGAAAGCTGGAGAGGGATTTTGGACAATGTTATGGAGTGACAGAACGAAGGGGAATGGCCTCACACTGAGGGCAGGGTCAGATGGGATGTTGGGGAGAAATTTTTCTATCAGCACCCAACGTCTGAAGGATTTGGAGCTGCTGGAGAGAGTCCAGAGGAGGCCCCAGAGATGCTGCAGGGCTGGAGCCCCTCTGNAAGGTGTCCCTGCCCAGAGCAGGGCATTGAGAATGAGCTTTCCAACCTGTTCTATAACCTTCACATTCCAACTGCTGCTGAAATACCCAACTCAACCACCTCTGGCATTAGGAAGCTCACTCCAAACCAATCCTCAGCCCCATTCTCTCTCCTCATCCCCCACAACAGCGATGAGCTTTGCCCCCTTATCAACCCCCGGCAGCCGCTCACCTTGTGCATGACAATCTTCCTCTGGGCTGGCTCTGCCACATCGATCATCTTCTGCACCACGTAGTTGGCATATTGATCCTTCATCATGGTGTATAAGGCACTGTGGGGGCCGTCGTTCATGGTGCACACCTCGTCGATCAGCATGGCCCGCTCCGTGCGCGACGCGTGCGTCACACACTTCTCCACCACGTTACTGCAATGACACGGGGAGAATCCATGAGCCATGGACTCCTCTGGGCTTCCCAGCCAAGCCCCAGGAGACCTCTCATGCTGTCAGCATAGATGCCATCTCTCATGCTGTCCCTCATTTGAGACATGTGGAGGTGGTGGGGGAGTTCAGCGATGCGAAACGAGGGAGCAGAGCTTGGGATCTGAGAGAGAGTTTGGGAAATGGACCAGTTCTGGTTTTATTTCACCCAGATTTGTGCAAATTCTGCAATGATCAGTGTCTGTTCTCAAAGTGTGTCCATCAGAGAATCACAGGATATTCTGAGCTGGAAAGGACCCACAAATTCAGCTCGTAGTAAATGGCCCATCCAGTCCATTCTTCTCCACCACAACGACACAACAAGGAGAATCCAGGGCTTTCCAGCCAACCCCAGGGAAATCCCTCAAGCTGCCAGCAAGGGCAGGTTACCTGGGACAGAGGAAGGCACTGGCAGAGTCCAGTGAGGTGAAACAGGAGAGCTGAACTTGGGATCTGTGAGGGAATTTGGGAAATGGACCAGTTCAGGTTTTGTTCCACCCAAATTTGTGCAGTTCTCCAACCATGTTTTACAAGATCAGTGCCTGTTCTCACAGCTTGTCCATCAGAGAGTCACAGAATATTCTGAAGGATATTGGAAGGGACCCACAAGGATCAGAGTCCAACTCTGAAGGAAATGGCCCACACAGGGATCAAACTCACAGGTGTTGTTAGCACCAGGCTCTAAAAGGAGTTATTATGTTTGGGTCTCTGTACTGGAACACAGTGGGAATGGAGATCCAAGGTTAGAACAACAGGGAAATGCTTATTCAGGAATGAAAAATCTCAGCAAAGGCAGAGAACTTCCAGAATTCCTGAATATGTTAATGACTCGACTCTGCTCTCCAGAGAGCCAAGTTAAGTAGGATACATGAAAGGGGACCAAGACATGTGCTGGACTCATCTTCCACATCCCTGACTGACTCACAGAACCATCAGTGGTTTGCTCAGCTCAGGGGACATCCCACACTAATTAATGCTCCATCTGGAAAGGAGTTTAGGAAAAAAGAGCAAGGCAAGTCAGGGAGGAAGAACCTGAAATAACAACACGAAGACCATGCTCTCCTAAACCTCATTAATGTAACACCTCCCCTGTGTCCCCAGTACTGAAGCACTATTTTACTCATCACAGAGAGGGGGAATATTGAGCCTTTGAAGAGCTCAGCCTTCATGTTCAGTGGCTGGAAGCACAGACAGCAGGAATTTACACACGTGGGAAGTGTTGCTTTGTCCTCACAGCCACAAAGGCACCTGGATTTTGCTTTACCCACATGTAGCTCTTCAGCATTTGCAGCCAGAACTGGGAATGCTGAGAGGGAATAGGGAATCCCTGTGCACATCTCAAAAGGGACTGCAAGGCTCAGCACACCAAAGTGCTGGGAAATGATGCTGTGAACATAAATCCTTCTGTGAAAAGTGGGATGAAAAAGAATTGTTGTGACAGCGATTCCTCCAACTCCCTTCACAGCATCCCGGGGCAGTGAAATGCTCTGAGGGCATGTTATTATCCAGGGACAGTGACCACTTAAAATGCACCAAAATAAATCAGATAAAACACACAGGAACTCTTGGCCAAGTTCAGGAGCTTGGATCAGAGCCACTCTTCCACATTTACATCCTCCTTCATTACCCTAAGCCTTCTCTTGCTGATGCACCCCTATAACACTTACAAATAACATTTGTTTTTTATGAAGCAAAAAGTTATTTTCACCTATTTCACCTCCCCACAACCCACCCCTCAGTCTTGTGTCCATGTTCCCAGGGGGCTGGAGGCTTTAAGGAATTCATACCTAGCAAATTTATGTTGACTCAACACGAGCACGTTGCCTCTAATTTCTGCTACAATCTTGCTCTTATCCTCGGGCCGCCCGTGTTCTAGTACGTGCTGGATGACATAGTTCCCATACTGATCCTGTTTGAGAGACAAGCAGAAGTGTGTGACAAAAAGGTGGACAGGAACCATTCACAGCAAACCAATCAGCAATGTGCAATCAGAGTCATAAACTTTAACTAAAAACTAATTAAAATACCCACTGTACAAATCGTCTCAATACTTTCTATTCCCACAAAAAACGTGCATTCCAAATTCTGAATCTGTTCCAGAGTGGAAAAATGCTACATTTCTGTAACAATTATATCAGTTGTAAAACTCAAAACAATGATATTCCACAGGAAATGTCAATATTCTGCTTATTCCCAGTTTATTCCCTTTCTCCAGGTTCAAACACATCAAATCATGTGTCCTGGAGGGCTGTGCCACGGGACACTGTCCTTCAGCATATTCATGTTCTCAATTTGGGGATATTCAGATCCCAGGATAGAAATACTGCAGTCCGCAGTCCCAGAAATGGCCTGATGCCTCAAATCCATGTCCAACCTCTTCCCACTTCCCAAATCCTGAGCACACAGGACAGGCTTTGTTTGCTGGATTTGCTCAATCCATTGTGCCCCAATAGCAGGATCCATGTAAAATCCTGCTAAACCAGGTTCTCAGAAGGACTGCAAGGAAGAGGAAAGGCAGCCAGGAAGGGGGTGTGCATAAAACCAACTCATTTTAAGAACAATTACTTGGCACTTCGTTTTCCTGGGAATAATCAGCTTCTGGCACAGGCTCCCTTGAACTCTCACCTGCACTGTGACTTCTGGAGGGAAGCACCAGGACATGCTTCCACTTGGGATCTGTCCTAAAATGGAAGGTCACTACACCTCAGGTACCCCATGGACACATGTGCCCATGACCAAAGCAGCCAGTGCTGATCAATTCCTGCTTTCTCTGCTCCTTCCCACTCTTCCTGGGAAGGGAATCCCCGTGTTCCCACAGCCCCAGCAGCACTACAGCCCCACACAGGAGCTTTCCCAGCACAAAGCAGAGACCCAGAAACACCTCCCAGCACCTACATCCCCCTTTCCCACACCCACCTGGACCAGCTGCTCGGTGTGTTGGTGAAGCTCCTCCAGGATGGGCAGGGTCTGCTCGGGAAGACAGTGCTCCAGGATCCTCTGGATCACACGGCAGCCGTAGGGGTGTGTGGACAACGCGAACACCTGGGTCCAGCAGAGACAAAGCACAGGCACCAACACCTCCATCAGCCCTTGGGAATCCTGGAGACCTTCCACACTTAAATGCACACCTGCTGGGTTTTCCTGGCCAGCTCCAGATAGCATCCAATGCAACTGGAAACATCTGTTCCCCACTGGCAGCTGATCACATCCCATCCCACCTGTGCTTCCACTTCCCCATCCATGGAACAGGAAAACCAGTGGGAAAGTCTCATGGTTAATAAAAGAACCCTGGGACAAGCAGGCATTATTAGGAGCTCTGGTTCAGAGGAATAATTCCAACACATATTTCGAGCTATGTAAGGAATGGTATCAGCCAGAAAAGTTAAAAATGCCCAGCAAAGGATTTTCCTCAAGCGTTTGGATTTGTTTAAAAGCCTTAACAGTGCTTAGGAGAAGTGACAACAAAGAATCTATCTCATTTCTAAAGGATTAGCAAATCTGTGGGTAAGAACATGACACATTGTGTTAGTGCTGCTCAGTTTTCTGTCTCAAGCACAAAGTCTCGTTTGGTTGCCCCAAATTAACAACAGCAGCAAATCCGAGCACTGAAGTTAAATCGACAGTTTGAACATTTTTAATAATTATTGAGTAAAATGTGCAGGGAAACAGGGCTTGGAGGGCAATTAAGTGCAGGGAAATAGTCTGGAGGTGATAAGTTTAATCCTCCATGTGAAGGTTCAGACGAAACTGGGATGGCTGGTCAAGGAAATGTCAGTGCCATCAACTTTCTGCCCTCCCAAACTCCCTCAGGAAGGGCCAAAACTGAACTCTAACCAGCAAATCTGCTGAGCAAGTTCTCAGCTATCATGCTTGTTTTGACACAGCCAAGCAAGTTCCCACTTTCCCAGCTGCACCAGGACTAAGAACTCCAGGTTCCTGCTGGAACAGCCCCTGGCTGTCCTCACATCCCTGGGACAAATCCCTCAATACTTCAAAGTCCCCCTGCAAAGCCAATTAAGCTGAGGCTGGGAACACCCAAAGCAGCACTCCTGGAATGGGAGATGAGCTGACTGCAGGCAGAGTAAAGCCAGCTACACAACTGGTATCGATTCAGGAGAGCACAGCAATAAAAACCCCATCAGAATCAGGCACAATTGCCCTTTTCTAGATTAAACTCGAATTTTTCCTCTGGTCTGAGGCCCTTGGGAATCAGCATTCCTCCTAATCCCACCCTCACAGACAGGTTTGCTACAGCCAGCACAACACTCTGCTCGCTGGGAAGATGGATTAGGGAGAGACTTGTTTTCCCTCCATCAGTCAAAAATACTTGATGTTGCAGAAGAACAGCCTTTTGCAGGGATGCTTTACTGTGACAGATCTGCACAGAAATGATAACACAGACGTGACCAAGGAGGTTCAGGGCTCCCTCCCATGGCTGCATCAACCTTTCAACCGATACTCGCTCAGATTTAAAATGCCAAAGAGTTCAGCAAGTCACAGCCACTCTCAGGCTGTTAAAAACAGGAATACAAGGAGTGAGAGCTGGGCAAGGACTCACCTGGCCCTTGAAGGCATCGATGATGAACTGCAGGGACTGGGGCTGCACACACTCAATGCACTTCTGCACCACGTGGTTCCCGTTCTGGTCTTTGACACACTTGAGGACGTGCCCGTCCAGCTCCCGAACCATCTCGTTCTATGAGGGGGAGAGAGGACAAACAGAAAGCACCACCAGCATTCCCAGCTGAGAAAGGCACTGATCCCCTGCTTGGGAATGTGACAGCTATGAAGGATGCACTTCCAGCTGGGAGATCTCCAGTGGCCAACTGCTGGGCGACAGAAACCATCGGGGAAAATCCTACTGTGACATCCTGTTAGAAAGCTGGGCTAGGGGAAGGTGCTCCTGCCATGGCAGGGGTGGAACAAGATGACCTCTAAGACCCATTCCAACCCAAACAATTCCATGACTCTATGAAACCCTCCTTCCATTAACCAAAAGCTTCCTCTTACAAGTGAAATATCCAAATTAAAGACATTTAACTGAGCCACAACTCCCCTGTGCATCCCCCACCTTCTCCCTCTGCTCCCCTCAAAGAGAACAAATCTAAAATGCCCAAAGTTCACAAACTTTCAGGGTGTATCAGTGCTACCTGTCACTACATTAGGCTCAGCTTTGGGATTTGAACTTGCTGGTATTTAGTGATTGAGCAGATGAAGTTTAGACATGACTAATGTTCCCCACGTGCAGGCTGAAAGTTTCACTCAGAGAATGACACTTCTGGGGGATTTTAATGCTATGACAGAAACTGGATGAGTTCAGTTTGTAACTGAATCAAACCCAGGCCTTTTGGGAGCACTGAGAACTCCAAAATGCCATTCTGGAGGAAGGCAGTAAATCCTTGGAGCAGCATGGCTGGAGCTCGGGCACCACCCTGCTGACACACTAAGGCTTAGCTGAGGCTCAGCCTAAGGGAAGGAGCATTCCTAAAGCCTCTTTCAGTTCTTAATTTAATAACCTCCACTGAGATTCCTGTACCACAACTCCCAACCCCTTTATGAGCAGCCTGCCCTGTGTATTTCTCATCATAATTCATTGTTTCCAAAGCCCTTGAGGAAGTGCTTTATTAATGAGCTCTGAGTGGGACTCTGGCTATCAGCCACATCTCTCCAGTGCCAGAACCAGGAGCTCCTCATCCATCTCCCTGCAGGAAAGCAGAATATTGACCCACATAGCAAGGCAGTGATAACTCGGTGAATATTAAAGGCAAAACTCTGGCTTCCTTCAAGGGATTTAAAAATATCTTTTAATTCACCATCATTCTCAGTTTCCCCTCCATACATAATCTGCTTTCAGGGAATTAACAGAGCCTCATGCCCAGGTAAGTGGAACAAGGAGATGACACAAGGTACTCATCATGCACATGGAACACAACATAACATGCCAGGAACCAAACCAAGGGCACACCAGGCACAGGAGGAACAGCAGAGCAGGCTCAGGAACGTTCAAAACATCAAGAAGAAAGTTAAAATTGAAACTTACAATTACCTGCTGGTCTGGGGGGATGAACTCCAGGGCCTTCTGGATCACCCTGCAGCCGTACATCTGCAGTGCCAGGGACAGCACGTGCCCACGGATGCGCTCTGCCAGGGCCAGCTTCTGCTCCAGGCTGCCAAACTGGGGAGGGCACAACCAGTCACTGCAAGCACAGCCCCGTCCCACGGCCACACCTGGCACAGCTGCCACGCTCAGGGGTGGGACAAGACCTTCTGGGGGCACTGAGAAGGAAGAAAGCAGCCACCCCACCTCGCTGGGGGTGAACTGGCACAGGGCACAGGAGTTCTGTGTCTGCCTGACACGTGTGACACACTCCTGGAGCCACCAGGGTGGCACGTGCCAGGTCACTGACCTTGGACAGGATGGACAGAAAGGTCACAGTCCCAAACCTGCCAGAGCTCCAGGAGGGTTTGGACAACGCTCTGAGGGACAGGGTGGGATTGTTGGGGTGTCTGTGCAGGGCCAGGGGTTGGATGGATGATCCCTGTGGGTCCCTCCCAGCTCAGAACATTCTGTGATTCTGAATTACTGGGCACAAGCACCATGAACACTTGTGGAGAAGGATCAGACCAGTGCCAGAGGGAGGGATGGGGGTGTCTGCCCAACCTCCTGGTATGGAACACAACATTTATCCAGCAGATGCCATTTGCTGGAAAAGTTTCTCTTCTTCCTAAATACTGAAAGCTCAGCAGAGCATCTCTGTCTTGTTCCCAAACAAGACAGCTCAGCACAGCATCTCTGAAAAATCTTGGATTTACATCTCAGAGAATCCCAGGATGGTCTGGGTAGGAAGGGACCTTAAAGCTCCTCTCATTCCAATCCCTGCCATGGGTAACCTTACACTGGAAGGTCACATCTCCTGGATATGGTGCTATTTATTCCTCCACCTTTGGCATCCCACACAAAAATGTTACTTTCCAGCTGAATCTTTCTGAGTGCCACAGCTCAGTGAGTCCAGCAGGAAAGACACAACAGCCTGTGGGGAGGAGATGAGCTCAGTGCTGACAGTTATCCATGGATTTAGCCTAATGGCAGGGTTTCCATGAGCACATCCAGTACCTCAGGACAGCAGGGGAATGCAGACTTACTTCAAAGAACTTCTGGATGACGTAATTCCCAAACACATCCACCATGAGCTGATAAGCTGCCTGGAGGATCTCGTTGAACACCAGCTGACGCTCTGCTGGGGTGGCACGTTCCAGTTTCAGCTGAATGAACCTGGAAAACAGGGCTGGTGTGATGCCACTGGCACATTTGTTCATTCAAACCCTTCCAAAAAGCCTCACAAGTGCGTTCCAGAAACCACCACGAAAAATCCTGTTATGATATGACAGTGAAGTTCTCCTTTCATTAGCCAGGAGTGTCCTCTTAGAAGTTAAATATCCAAATTTCAGAAATGTAACTGATCCACAACTTGCAAAGGTCTCACAAATCACATCTTTCAAACACAGCTGCTCTAACCAGCCATCTGAAGCCTCATGGTGGTCACAGCCATGAGGGTCATGGGGACACATCACTGTTGGTACCCCAAAAATCTCCTCATTCCAAGCAAAGCAGATCTCAGTGAAGAGATCACAGGAAAGCCTCGTGTCCAGCTGGCTCTTTATCATGAGTTAAGCTGTGCCATTTGGGCTAACAAGCAAATTACAGGGCAGGCAGGCTCCTCTCCAGAGGAGGAACTCCTGCTATGGGCACTTGTACCCAGTCTTTGAAGGGTCAGTGTGACATAACTTGGCTTTCCACACCTCCTACTCCTCATTCCACCTCTCTGCTCTGGGATTGTAAGAGTAGAAGACCCTTCTGGAAGATTTATTCCAAGGAGATTCATGCTAATTTTGCTTAGGAAGACCTTCCTGCCTGGAAGAGGCATCTTTCCCAGGGACAGCTTTAGCTGTTGTCTCCTCCTGCATTCCAGAGAAACTCTCCCTGGTATGAGGAAAAGATAAATCCTTGCAGACATGTTTAAAGGCTTCCACAGAGGGTGGGGATGACAAAAGCCCTGAGAAGAACAGGGAGCACATCTTTCCCCAGGCCTGGTGTTAAGGTTAACATTAACTGTAACCATGTTCCATAAGGCAACAACTGATTAATTCTTAATAATACAATATTTAATAGTACACTACTTAATAATACAATACTTAATAAATTCTCCCTGGTGGCTGCAAGGCCACACCCTTGTTACTGTCCATAGGAAGCTTCTTTTGTCTCAAACTGTAGAAAGTTTGGATACTTCTGAGCCAGGTTCTTTTTTACTACACATAACATCTTCTCCTTTTTACACTTACAGTGTCTTTCAGGATATTTCACCACACTTAGTTCTAAACAGGCTTTTGTTCTGCATTGCATATTGATGCCCTAACACAGCCAAAATAAATGTTACATCCAAAGACAGCAGTATTGGTAACATTAAACAATTAATGCAAGAGAAAAGATGGAAGAACTTGAATACTGCAGCTTAAGAAAGCGTGCTTAGCAATACTGACAGTTCTTTTAAAACACTGATTTCTGGAAACTAACATTTCCTTCCTTCCCAAACATCTTGTGTTTTCCACCTCGGAAATAACCTTCCCTACAATCCTTCCTCTGCCTGGCATTTCGGGGGGACCCCAGCATTATCTTTCAGCACCGGGACGCAAAACACAACCGACAGCAAGTCCAAGGCTCTCAGCCCCACCTGGAGCCGTGCTGGTCCTGCGAGAACTCCATGATGTGGCCGGCGATCTCGCGCAGCTGCAGGTTGGGGTAGCGGTTGTTGCGGAAATCCTCGAGCAGGCGGCTGCGGCCGGAGGGCATCACGTCGGACATGCCGTAGCGCAGCCGGGACGAGGGGAACAGGGTGCTGCTGGGGCTGAACAGGCTGGAGGCACTGCTGGCACTGCGGTACTTGGCCTCGGCGCCCGGTGCCGCGGAGATGTACCGCCCGCTGCCGTTCGTCAGCCCCCCTGCGTGGACACAACGAGGGCCAGCGTCATTCCCACCGTCTCGCTCCTCTCCCACCACGTGGGTGTCTGATACACAGCCAGGCAGGGATGCCAGTAGAAATTCCTTCACAGAAAGGGTGGTTGGGCACTGGAATTGCTGCCCTCACCCTATTTCCCACTGTTTCTGTGCCGCCTGCTGCTGTTTGCCAGCCCCCCTCAAGGCACGGGCACAACGAGGGGGATTGGCATTCCCAACCAGCTGAATTCTAGTTACTCATTTTCCACCATGATGGGTTACTGACAATTCCAGGCAGGAATCCCACGTGGAATTCCTTCACAGAAAGGGTGGTTAGACATCGGAAAGCGCTGCCTCACCCTAATTTCCATTGTTTATAGAAAAAACCCTTGGTCTGTTTATTTTTGACAGCACCACTGATAATCTAATTTGCATTTGATTCAAAAGACTTTGCTTGACAGGAAAAAGAATGTAACATCAGTAATGATAATTAGTATATTTTTCTAACATACAGCTCTCTGTTATAGATTAGCAGAGCTACAGGCCCTTCTGCTGCAGTTAAATTGGGTGTATCCCTTGCCAGACATCTTCATTTAATGACGTGGCACTTAGTGCTCTGGGCTGGGGGACAAGGTGGGGATGGGGCACAGGGGGGACTCCATGGGCTTTTCCAACCTCAAGGACTCTGGGATTCTGTGAAGTTTCCCATCACAACTCACCCCAAGTGACCAGCAGAGGATTTGGTTCGTGGTGTGCGCTCGGAGGGGCAGCGGCGTCACCCCACAGCCCTCCCGAAGGGCCAGCGGGACAGGCAGGGCTGGGAGCCCACAGGGCTGGGAGCCCACGGGGCCAGAGGGTCTGGGCAGGTCTGGCTCAGCCCCACAGAGCACTAGAACTGCTCTCATCAGCCACAGCTGCTCAGAGAGGGCAAGAGAGTCGTCATTGCCAGAGCCCGGGCACCACCGGGCCCAGCGCCCTCCACCAGCCCCGGAGGTGTCCAGGAATGACTGGACGTGGCACCCTGAGCTCTGGGCTGGTAACTGAGATGGGCTCAGCTGGTTAGAGAATGGTGATAATAACACCAAGGTCACAGCTTCAATCCTTGAACAGCCCATTCATGGACTCAATGATCTTTGTGGGTCCCTTCCAACTCGGAATGTTCTGAATTCTCATCTCTTTCTAGTTGACCAGGTGGGGATCAGTCAAAGGTCGAACTTCATGATCTTGGAGATCTTCTCCAACCTAAATGAATCTATTTTAGGATTCTCAACAAAGCTGAGAGAGCTGCCCCCAAAATAATTTAGGTGGGAACATATCCAAGATCACTCCTCAGTATGGCACTGCTGGATTAATTTAGGAACAGCAACAAACTGCAGCAAAGGACTTTGATGATCCTGGTGTGTCCCTTCCAACTCAGGATCCTCTATGATTCTGTGACTCCATTCAATGACATGGAATCCACTTCTATGATTTTATGACAGACTAAAACAAGTCCTGTTCCTTGCTCTGCTTCCAAACTGACTCTGAGCCAGTCCAGTGTCAATCCCACCGCTCCAACTTTTGGCTAATTTGCTCTTTCCAATTATCTTCACCTCCATCCTCAGGTTTTTCCCACTTATCCTGCTGCTGTGCTAAGGACTGATTCAAAACAAGAGCATTGGGGGTGGGGGACAGAATTAAGGCAACATAGATAAGGACAAGGCAAGTATAAAAATTGTGGATAAAAACCTCCAAATCACTATTAAATATGGGTGAATAACAATAAATTAAAGCCAATAAATAAACAGGGTTTAAAATTCTGTGCTTTCACAAATGGCCTAAATATCAGCACCCAGGTTAAGAGAGATGCTGTGTTACCCCAAAACATGAATATGGGGAACTGGTGATGGTTCATCACACAGGGAGCAAAGTGAATTGGTGACAGGAACCAACCTAAAGCTTCCAACGCTGTTTCCTTGCCTGTGGTTTTTCAGGATGTGTTTCAGTGCTGTGGCAGAGCACTTTTCCCTCTCCTGCAGGGCTCGGGATCCCTCTGCTGGTCACAGAGCACAGGAGGAGCCAGCATGGATTTTCCTGGGTGGAAGGAAGTCCTCCCAAGAAAAAGGTCCTTATCCCATGGGAACCTGCCCCCTGCAAGGCCAGGGTGAGGCAGGGGGGCAAATCCCAGGGAAATAAAGCTCCCAGGAGTCTGTGCCAGGGAGGGAAGATCTTCAAGGAAAGCTGGGCAGGGCTGGCTGCACAGAACAGACCTGCTCCTGGCAATGAAGGGGCTGGAATTCAAATATTAAATAAAATAGAGCTGAGGGAGCTGCACTCCTTGGCCATCGACACCTGAAGGAAAATCCCATACAGGAAACACCACATGAGAATTATGGATCTGGTAACAGCCTAATTAATTATTAATTGTGACATCTGTGGATCCCTTAGAACTGAGGATATTCTGTGATTCTCCATCTCTGAGGTGGCCAAATGTCCTCTGGAGCTGGTGCCAAACCTGCCCTTTCCTGAGGGAGAGACCTGAGAGCTTCTTGCTCAGCCCTGTGCTGCCTCAGCCATCACCTCCTTCATCTGTGACTCCTCAACTGAGCAACAGCTCTGAAAAGCCACCTGGTGATATTCCCTGCTGCTGGGAAGCCCAGGATTTTCAAAGGACAGTAAAGCACCTCTGAGGTAAAGGAAATCCAGCAGAGACAAGCTGAGCAATGGGGCACTGACACTTCCCACAGCATTTGAACATCTCAGAGTTATCACTTGCTTGAAAGCCTGGAGCAAAAATCAGGAGTGAAGTGGAGAACTAGTTCCTGATCTCTGTAAATGGCTGTGAGAGGGGAGGGTTCAGCACTCAGGCTCTTATCTCCTGGGCCTTATCTCTCAGTTAAGAGAGAAAGCACAGCCTGTACAAAAAATGTGTCAGAGGTTTTCTGAGAAAACCACCATCATTTGGAAATTCAAAATAAACCACAACTCACTCCAGTTTTCCACCCATCTGTCTCTCCTGATGGAAATGGTGACTGCAGGTCTGCCCATGACATTCAACATCATCCTGGGAATTAAGAGTCCCTGTGAGGGACAGGTTTCCTAAATCACACATTTCTTAAATTCTGAACCCCACCAGTCACCCACCAAAGGCCAGAGATGTTGGGGTGCCTCAAGCTCCTCTGTGCCAGGGTGTGGTTGGGAATGTGACTTGTTCAGAGAGAGAAAGCTCCAGGGAGAGCTGAGAGCCCCTTGCAGGGCCTGAAGGGGCTCCAGGAGAGCTGGAGAGGGACTGGGGACAAGGGATGGAGGGACAGGACACAGGGAATGGCTTCCCACTGCCAGAGGGCAGGGAGAGATGGGAGATTGGGAAGGAATTGTTGGCTGTGAGGGTGGGGAGGCCCTGGCACGGGTTGGGCAGAGAAGCTGTGGCTGCCCCTGGATCCCTGGAAGTGTCCAAGGCCAGGATGAAGCGCCCTGGGCTGGTGGAAGGTGTCCCTGCCCATGGCAGGGGTGGAATGAGATCAGCCTTAAGGTCCCTTCCAACTCTTCTGGGATTCTACAACTCAAGAGCAGGACTCAGAGGCTGGTGGCTCTTCAAGCTCTTTGGGACACAAGGGTAGAAAAAAGTACCTGGGATATGTCAGGAAAAATCTGTATCTGGGGAAGAATAAGGGTCACAGATTCTGCTGGAGACTCCAGAGTGGACACACAACTCATATTCACTCCGTGGCTTTTGAGCAGTTCCTATTCTGAACTGGTAACTCTTCTCAGGGCTTGCTGGGACACTGGGAACAGACATTAACCTGGAAAAATTACTGATTCCAGGGAGGAAAAAAGGCACAATGAGAGGATGAGGCAAAAAGAAATCACAAGGGAAGCAACACACAAGCTGCTGTATGAAGACAAAGCACTTTTTAAGCAAGACTTTTATAAGGCTCTCAAATTGCTGTGCAACACAGGAGTTCCTGGAAGGAGGAAAGTGAGAATAATGGGGAACAAGGAAGATGAGACGATGGATCTGTGGGAACAGAGAGAGAGCAGCCAGCCCTGCTGCTGTCCCTGCAGAGGAACCCTCAGGGCACTGCCCCATCTGTCCCCCCAGGCAGCCCCACAGCCCTTCCAGTGGGTCACAGCCAACTGGTTATCAACTCCTCAGCCAGTTTTCCCAAAGTATCCCTAATTTCCCACATGTCTGTATCCTTTTTCTCACACTGATCCTGCCTTTTAAGTGACAGGCTGACTACAGGATGGGGCAGCTCTCACCCAAGCAGTTCCTGCAAGAATATCAGAGAACTAAAATCATTACTTATCTAGTGATCCCCATTCCAAACTGGGAAACCCAGAGCCAGACACATCCAGCCCCAGTTTATTGGGACCACACCAGCTACACACATCAGGGCTGACAAAATCTGCTGGTGGGACTGCAGAGAATCATGGAATGGTTTGGGCTGGAAGGGACCTCAAAGATCACCCAGTGCCACCCCCTGCCATGGGCAGGGACACCTTCCACCAGCCCAGGTTGCTCCAACCTGGCCTTGGACACTTCCAGGGATCCAGGGGCAGCCACAGCTTCTCTGCCCAACCTGGGCCAGGGCCTCCTCACCCAAGGATTCTTTCCTAATATCCCATCTCTCCCTGCCCTCTGGCACTGGGAAGCCATTCCCCTTGTCCTGGCACTCCATGATCCAATGTAACCTATCCAACAATAAATTTAATAATTAAAGCCCCATGCCTTCAGTAATTTATAATCTCTAACTGTGATCAGTGCTGGGGAAGCAAAGCCCCTGCTGCCTTTAGCACCCAAAGGTGTGTGTTTATTTACAGCTGCTTTACCCCAGCCATGCACAGCTGAGCACTGAATCCACCTTGGAATATCAGGCACAGATTTAGCTCAGCCCTCCTCCTCCAGCAGCTCTTCCTGTAAGAACTGCCTGTGTGGTTATTTCAGGTACTTGTGATTGCCCAGGCATTTCACAAGGTCACTTTCTAGCACCAGAAAAAAACCCTCAGCTTGATAAATCCACACCATTTTTCACAACTCTGAGCTTTCAGGGAGTCAGAAGAGCCAGAGTTGGATCTTTCCACACATCACCAACCCAAGGAGTGATTGACTCACACACCATGAGACGTGACAAAGTCAAACCCACAACTCACACAGCATTTAACCAGGGATTTGCTGATCCTAACTCAGGTTTAATGCCAACTTTATGTCACTGTGTAACCCTGAAATCAGAGTTTCTTGAAGTGCCTCCCCCAGGTTGTCTCCCCACACACAATCCAGGCAGGACGTGGTTCTGAACCCCACTGCTCATATTTCCCTTTGTGCAAACAACACATTTGGCTGTTCCCATCTGTCCCTTCAGTTTTAGATATTTAGAAATTACCCTCATCCTCCTGATCACAAACTACTGCTGGTATCACTCCCAAATGGAAAAGGAATTTCTTATAAGGAAAAATGGTGTCTGTGGTGTCACAGAATCAAGGAGTGGTTTGGGTTGGAAGGGACCCTAAAGATGATCTCATTCCATCCCCTGCCATGGGCACCAGCCTCCCAGGCTGCTCCAACCTGGCCTTGGACACTTCCAGGGATCCAGGGGCAGCCACAGCTTCTCTGCCCAACCTGGGCCAGGGCCTCCCCACCCTCCCAGCCAACAATTCCTTCCCAATCTCCCATCTCTCCCTGCCCTCTGGCACTGGGAAGCCATTCCCTGTGTCCTGTCCCTCCAGCCCTTGTCCCCAGTCCCTCTCCAGCTCTCCTGGAGCCCCTTCAGGCCCTGCAAGGGGTTCTCAGGTCTCCCTGGAACCTTCTCTTCCCCTTTAGAAGCATCAAACCTTATTTTGTAACCAAAGGAAACTACAACTCCACTACAGGTGAAAGAGAAACTTAAGGAGAGTAAAATGACCTTTGATGGATTTGAAGGTGAAACCCCCCCAGATTCAGAGCTATTCCAGGTGAGATTTCACTTGCAGCATCACCAAGCACAGAGTCAGCCATGGAGGGAACCTGGCTCCAAGGGGAGGAATATTTTGGGAAGGTGGGAAACCCCACACTGACCCTCTGGGGCACAACCCATTTATGTGAGTGTTAACACCAATTTCTGTCCAGAGTTTGCACCCAAACACATCAACCTTCCTCTGATCCAGTTTTTAAGATTCATTCTTTTGTTTGCTGCAGGGGCAACTGATTTTTTTTCTAAGTGCCAGATGTGAAATCTGGTCCCTCCTCAGCACTAATTTATTGTGGCTATTTACCTGTCAGCCCAAGGACTGAACAGCTGCATAAATAAAGCTAAAACCCTTCCAGTCCTATGAAAGCTCTGAACAAGCATGACTGTAAATCTAAATCTGATCTCAAAAAATCACATTTATTCCTATTCCAGCTAAACCACAGCCAGCATCAGATTTATCACACATGCATGTAATAAACATGATAAATACAGTGTTTGCTGAGTGTGTATGTGCCCAGAGAACTGGTCTGATAACCAAAAGTTTTGTTAAATCCAGCAGACACATGACAGAACCAAATAAAAGTAAGGGTTTTTTGAGCAAATGCTAAATTACCTGGTGCAGGTGCAACAGATAAACTATTTTGTTTATTTATGAGGAAATAACACTTCAGGAGGTTCAGACGAGCACTGCTTTATTATTTAATATCTGTTTTATTTATTTTAAAGATTTATTTAATGTAAGAGCTCTGGGCCAAGTAGAAGCTCTTCCAGAAGGTGCAGCTGGTGTCAAGTCACATTTCTGACCAAAATTAAGAGGATTTCTCCCTGGCACTAAAATGGGCTTTTTGAAAAGGCCACACTGATGGGGAATTTTCCAAAGCAAACTCACCAAATCCTCAGTAAAAAGCTGAGCATTGCTCCAGACAATATTGGTTAAAAGGAGGGATTGTATTTCGAGCTCCTTATTGCTGTAAATTTAATTGGTATTTTAAAACATCACGTTTAGAACCATTTCAGTTGAAGGCTCAGCCCTCCATATTTTACCCCATAAGCAATTGGTGCTGTTACCAAGATCTGGGCAGGAAAAACCTGTTTTTCAAACACTTGGAAGTGTTACCTGTAGTTTTGAGCCGAGGGAACAAGGAGGCAAAGCAGAAACCTCCTGTTCACAGAGGAATTACTGCAAGGGACAAACACACCATGAGGGTTGGAGTCGGTGTTAAAAGTCTTTTTCCACCTAAATGATTCCTGTGATCCCACACAACTGCTGCTTCAGTGTTTCACCTTGTGCAAACACAGGGAGTAAGGGCAGCAGGAATCCCCACCCCAGCAGTGGGATGCTCCCACCTCGCCCAAGGACAGCAGGGCAGGGACTGGGACAACATCTCTTACCCAGGTTTAGACTTGAAGATGATCCATGTGAAGATAAGGAAGGTGGAGGAGTCTGGGAGTGGCCAGGTCCTTGGCTGGGCAGAGGCATTCCCACAGGGCCAGGAGAGGAGGAGAAGCCAAGGCCATTATAAAAACTGTGTCCTATGGGTGTCAAACTGCTGGATGTCCTCTTGTACAGGTCACTGCTCCCCGTCAGCGAGTCCCGGCGGGAGCCGCTGCCCGTGTTGGAGTTTGCAACTGGAAAGAGGAGAAAAACAGGAGAACTGTGTGATGCCAACAGGCTGGGGAGCCACCTGTGACAGCTCCACCTGTTTTCCTAAAGGTGTTGCAAATACCCAGGTGAAATGCATTCATTGAAACCACAATTAAACGCTCAAGCAGAAATCCTTGGCTTAAACAAGTCAGCTTAGATCTTGTCTTTGCATTTACTTTGTAGTTTTTACACTGATAGAACACGTGAAAAAACACAGCTCCAAAAATCTACAAGATCAAAAGATAAAAAAATCTACCTAATGTCAGTGCCCACAGTTTTGGATACACACACTGAGCACTTCTGGACCTTCAGGAGAAGGTTTGGATTCCTCCATGTTTTTTCCCTGAGAACATCACTCAGTTTAACACCAGATATCAGATCACCCTACAAGCACTGCCTCGTGTTTGTTCTCAGCCATTAGAGCTAAAGCAAACCCAACACGAGATTTTATCAGTGTTTATTTAAGAGCATGTACAGCTTTGTGTACATTTACCTGCAATCCTTGTGCTCACCCTTCATTAGATTAGAAAACAGCTCCTGTTTGCCCCAAGCTTTAAGGAGATGGAAATCAGAATTCAATTTAACACACAAACCCAATGGTTTTTAAGAGCTGCCTTGATAAGCAAATACAAACTCTTTAAATGCACTGTCAACTTGAGGGGAAAAAAATCAATTTTGCATTAAAATCTTGTTTAATAAATAGTGAAATTGTTAACTGCAATGAACTAATCATTTTTCATGACTGCACACGAGCTCCAGAAGCAGCAGGATCACAGTTTTATTCATTGATTGAGGGAAAATAAGTTTGTGCATCTTGGCACTGAGCAAATCAGTAATGGAATTCAATTAATTAAATAAACTGAGGTGAAAGAGGCAAATGCTGTGTTTACCTCAAACCAAGATGGTTCAAATTCTCAGGCTGGGCTTAAGAAAAATATTTAGAGAAAGTTTTTATTTAAAACTGTTATTCTATGCAGTGACTAGATGTCCCTAAGACTGCTCTGATGGAGCAGCTCCAAAGGCATGTTTGAACTTGTCCTTCACACTGATGAAAGCAGGAAAGTTCAGGACATAATTACTGCCCTGAGAACGAGCAGTAATTAAAACAATTGTTCCACTTCAAAAAAAAAAAAACCAAACCTAAGGGAGAAAACACCAAATCACAACACCCAACCCACAGACATCTCCCTGGTTTGGTCTGGTTTGGTTCTGAAAGAAATCTTGGTCTCCAACTGCCTCAAACCAGCTCAGACCATGGATGGGGCATTTCTTGCAACCACAACATGTGATCCTTTTGGTGTATGATGGACACAATTCCCAGAATAAGACATGGAAACCACCTCAGATCAGCTTTTTAAAATCCTGAGAAGTTTCTCAGCCTTTATTCAGAGGTAAGAGCCAGCCCAGGGGTGGATACACTCCTTTGGAGCCAGTTCCTGCTGGTCCAGTATCCCCACCAAGCACAGGCAGGGAAAAAATACTCAACAAGGGGCCAACTGGTAACGTGCATAACAAAACAAGTTAATTACTGTGGTGCTTCTAATTATCATCCACTAAAAGAACTTTCACCAGAAACTGCTGCAGATTTTCAAAGCCCTAAGTAGTCCCTGGAGGAAAATTTCCACTTAGCCTTGGATGGATGAGGGGAGCTCAGCTCAGGGGCTCAGAGCACCACCTCCAGTGGACTCCCAGCCTGCTCAGGCCTCTCTGCTGTTCTCCTTTCCCCCTGGAAGCAGCTGCTGTCCTCACCTGCTGTCCCAAATCCTCCCAGTGCAGAGCCCAGCGTGGCCCCCAGGGAGCTGCTGCTCCCGAAGCCCAGGGAGGTGTTGGCAGGTTGGGCAGAGCCCTGAGAGAAGAGGGAGCTGCTCTGGGAGTTGCTGCTGAGGGAGTTGTTGCCGTAGAAGGAGCTGGAGGCCAGGTTGTTGGTGGGCTGCTGCTGGGGCTGGGGCTGGGGCTGCTGTGTTCCCAGAGGCCGGAATGGTCCGTTGGTTGTCCCTGCCAGCCCTCCTGCCGCTCCGTTGGCCGAGGCCGCGGCCGCCGCAACCGCTGGAGGAAAAGCAATTGGAAACATGACTTAAAAAAGGCTGAAAAGAGCCTAAAAGAATCCATTTGCATCACAGTTTCAGTTAAAACCCACCAGGTTCTTTTTAATTATTACAGGGTTTTTTATTTCCAGGATGAAAATCTCCCTTTGACACCAAACTCAGCGTAAATTCTCTTTATTTCCCTTCCCAGCTCCCCAAGTCTCGCCCAGAGCCCCCAAACCCCAGCAATGCCCAGCTGTTATTGCTGATGCTTGAGCTGTCAGAGCTCCACAGACCAAACACAAATGGTCCCTTTCTCCCAAGGTCCCAGATTCCAGTTGACACAGTCCCACACTTGCAGGAGTCAATTAAGAAACACGAGTTTTAAAATAAGTGAAATTGTTCTTTAGCACATGAAATCTCCAGTGCCAAGAACGTTGAACCCGAGGGCTCTTGTTTTTCAGACAGTTCCAAAGTAAAAGAAAAAGCAAAATAAACAAGGGCTACACAGAAACAATTAAAAGGCCCATTTTGTAATCTATTGCCAACACTGGCTTACACATGGATTCTGGCTGGAAAAGTCCTTTAAAAGCCTTGAACTCCCAAGGAACCCTAATAAATCCCAGAACAGCTCATGGCAAAGGCCAGGCATGGACCATTTTAGGTAAGGTGATCATTTCATAGAATGTGTATCATGGATTGGTTTGGGTTGGAAGGAAAATTAAAGCCCATCTCATTCCATCCCCTGCCATGGGCAGGGACACCTTCCACCAGCCCAGGTTGCTCCAACCTGGCCTTGGACACTTCCAGGGATCCAGGAGCAGCCACAGCTTCTCTGCCCAACCTGGGCCAGGGCCTCCCCACCCTCCCAGCCAGGAATTCCTTCCCAATCTCCCATCTCTCCCTGCCCTCTGGCAGTGGGAAGCCATTCCCTGTGTCCTGTCCCTCCAGCCCTTGTCCCCAGTCCCTCTCCAGCTCTCCTGGAGCCCCTTCAGGCCCCGCAAGGGGCTCTCAGCTCTCCCTGGAGTCATCCGAGAATCCTACACAGGCCAAAAGCTTTAGCAGGTGGGAAAGCAGGTCCAGCAGACAAATTTAAACAACTGTCATGAACCTCTATGAAATAACCTGAGTTCCTGCTCCCCTCCCTCTCCGAGGTGGCTCTGAAGGCTCAGCCCAAGTGAGCACACGGGATGTTCTCCACAACAATCCCTGCACGGATCTCAGTGAGGGCAAGTTTGTCATCACAGCCAGCAGAGCCCAGAGGGTTTGGGGTTGGGGACAGGGCCATTGTCACTCGTGGGGACCAGGACTCACCTGCCTGGGCTGCAGAGGAGCTGATGATGACGGGGGCAGGGGCCACGAGGCGCACGGGGGCCCCCAGGCCGTTCCTGGCCCCGGCGTTCACCACCAGGGCCCCGGTTTGGTCGTAATAAGCAGCAGGAGCCAGCACTGGGTACCCTGCAGGGGCAAAGCACAGGTGAGGGGACAAGCAGGGCACCACCCAGCAGGTCCAGCATCTCCCCAGGACTACGGTGCAACAGCATTTTTAAAGGAAATCTGGGTGGAAAAGGAAAAAGCAACAACAGCTCTGCTACTCCTGAAAAGAAAAAAATTAAATCCACACTGAAATCCAAGACTTTATAATAAGTAAGACTTTCAGGTAGAGAAGAATGTTTTCCTCCCTGAACCTACTGGCATTGCCCTCAGTGTAAATTCAGTTATACAGATCCAAAAAGAAAAGGGGTTAAAATACAAACCCCACTATTTCTTTTAAAAGTACACCTGGTGCTGGGACCTCTCAGATCTGTGAACACCCTGCATGTCCAACTCCCCCGCTCTGTGCTGAGCTGTCAGGCTGCACACACTTGGAACTTGAAGTTATGTATTTTGGAAGGTAGGCATCATAAATCATTCTTTAATATATATATAAATAAACACTTAAAAATATGCTCGTGATACACACAGCAGCACACTGCCAGTGGTATATAGTGATTTAGGTACCTTGCCATAGAGTTCTAATTAAATAGAGACATTCAAATTAAATAGAGCTTCTCCAAGGAGAGGGGAGGTCACAAAGAGAAAGTTCTCTGTAAGTATTTGCCTTGCAAATATATATATACACACATATATAAACATATATAAGTGTATATATGTTTATACTTTCCAATATAACCCAAATAACAGATTTAAGGAAATTTGCAGCTTACTGGAAACATGCACATTACAGTTCACTTTGTAACTTAATATAGCAACATTCTTCTTAAACCATTAAAAACCCCACATTTACAACCATGTGACACTTCCAGCAAGGAGACCTGAAGTCCAAATAATCCTTTTTCCTTCCATTTGACCAGCACATTATTCTAAAAGATGCTTAGGTTTGTCCTCTGCCATTACAATAAATATTCTGAATAACTGAATGTCAAAAGCAGCCTCGTGGATCAGAGTTAGAATTCATCCAGCAGTTCCTCTCAGGAAGAATTATAAATTAGCATTAAACCTTCTCCTTCTATCCCTTTTCTTTTCCTGTTTTTAAGCAATTAGAAGGAGGCAATGCTGAAGGGAACCTGTGGAAGTCAAGCACTGGGCAGGGATGGAGAGACGAGATGACTGAACAGGACGGAGATCCCATAAGCTCGAATGAGCCCAGGGAAAATCTGAAGGGAATTTTCCAATTCTTTGGAACACACAAGTAACTAATGCACCCGTACAGTGGATAACAATTGTTTTCACCCCTGACACAGGGACCTACCCTGGTTCTGAGGTTTTGTGCTGCGGAGGTGGTTGGGGTCACACCAAAACCCCTCCTACGCCCACGGATTAAACCCCAAACTGCCGGAAACAAACACTGCTGAATTCCAGGCAAACATGATGTATGGAGACAGCTGGATCTCCCTGGGCCCTGGAGAAGCTGTTCCTGCCCTGCCATACCTGGCATTCCCGCTGCCAGCCCCTGGCCGAAGGCGAGGGCGGAGTTGACGGCGGCCGCGGCCACCAGTGGGTCGGTCTGCTGGCCCTGCTGGTTCTGATTGGGGGTCAAGGGGCGCTGGCTGGCTCCTCCACGGAGAACCTGCGGAGACAGAGGAACATCCAGGTGTTTATTTAGGGGCCCAGGAGTAAGTCATCATCACCAGGTACTTGCAGGAGCAGCAGCAGCAGCAATCGAGTTAAGTTGTTGCACCAGTAATGGGTGACACCCTTGACTCGCCTTCTCTCCTAATCAACTGTTCTTGGTATTTTTTGATACACAAGAAGGACATGGAGGGGCTGGAGTGTGTCCAGGGAAGGGAACGGAGCTGGGAAGGGGCTGGAGCAGCTGAGGGAGCTGGGGGGCTCAGCCTGGAGAAAAGGAGGCTCAGGGGGGACCTTCTGGCTCTGCAACTCCCTGACAGGAGGGGGGAGCTGGGGGGGGTCGGGCTCTGCTCCCAGGGAACAAGGGACAGGAGGAGAGGGAACGGCCTCAGGCTGTGCCAGGGGAGGTTTAGATTGGATATTAGGGAAAATTCTTTGCTGAAAGGGTGGTCAGGCATTGGCAGGGGCTGTCCAGTGAGGTGGTGGAGTCCCCATTTCTGGAAGTGTTCAGAAAACTTGTGGATGTGCTGCTTGAGGATGTGGTTTAGTGTGGACCTGCCAGTGCTGTGCCAATGGTTTAAGTGAATGATCTTCAGAGGGCTTTTCCAACATTTCTAACTCTGTGACCCAGCCTTCAATACCCATCCTTGGATGAAGTGTTTACACACCATCTGCCCATCCCAGGTAACATCTGGTCTCTGGTAAAGGCCCTCTTGAGCAGAACCTTAAAAAAGCCCAATTTAGGAGCTGAGGGCCAATAACATGAGATGATCTGGGTTTTTGCAAGCTACCAGCTCCTCTTGAAAACAGTGACCTGGTGACACAACACTTACTCCTGGGAAATAATGACCGAAGAGCCCACACTGTGCTGTGTCTGGAGGAGCTCTCGTGGTGCTCTCAAAGGGATGATGGCAAAGTGTCTTTGGCTGTAATTACCTGTGACAGCCTCTGTTTGCCAAAGCCTTGCACTCCAGGGGGTGCAGGTCTGCACCCACCAGCAAGGTCAGTGTTAAACAAGCCATCCCTGGGTCCTGAGCACGTCTGGCTGCAAGAAGTGACACTGTGTGTGACACCTGACAGAGTCACGGACAGGGACAAATAACTTTGTGCACCAGAGGCTGGGAGAGCAGGATGAAGTGATTTAGATGTGCCTGAGTCTGCTGCCACTGTCACAGCCTGGAATTCCTGGAGGAGACTGAGTGGAGACCAAGGGGAGAGCTCAGTGCAGTTCCAGCTCCCTGGGCAGGGGCAGAGCAGGGGCAGGACTGAGCTCTGCTCTGGGGGGACCAGGGACAGCAGCCAGGGAAGGGCTGGAGCTGTGTCAGGGCAGGGTCAGGGTGGATCTCAGGGAAAGGTTCTTCCCCCAGAGGGTGGTTGGCACTGCCCAGGCTCCCCAGGGCAGTGGGCACAGCCCCAAGGCTGCCAGAGCTCCAGGAGGGTTTGGCTGCTCCTCTGGGGCACAGGGGGTGACTCTTGGGGCTGGGCCTGTGCAGGGCTGAGGGTTGGACTGGATGGGCCTTGGGGGTCCCTCCCAGCTCAACATATTTTGGGATTCTGAGTCTCTCAGAATTCCAATGGGTGCAGCTGCAGCACTGGAGTGCTCATGGCTGTTATTAATACACTATTAAGGTGTCATAAGGGGTCACAAATCAACTGTCCATAATCATTGCTCCAGGTTTGCAAAAACTCTCTCTCAGCACTTTTAATCCAAACAATTCCTGCTGCATCCTCTTATGGATGCAGGTTTGCATTACAAACACCACTCCTGATCCTGCTCACGCCTTCTCCATGCCTATAAAAGTAATGAAAAATACTATAAAGGCTACTGGCACTGATATATTTTATTTTAATAGCCTGGTCCTTTGCAGAAACTCTCCCAACACACACCCTCCTGATCTGAAAAGGCCTTTCAGCACCACCCAGCACTGGAGTTTGCTTTAGTTTTCAAAGCAGCAGCTCAAAAATTCAGCTGCCAGTTGTTATTTATTCTGCCATGTCAGGCACCCAAGGACCAGAAAGGAGGGCTCTGTGTCACTGGGAGAAAGGAGCCATCTCCCTTTCAGCATAACAAACCCACTGTGTTTCCAAGCAGGAAGAACCATGGGTCAGATGCTGAGAAATGTGTGTAAAGCCCTTGTCAGGTGAGGAGCAGCTCTGATCAAACACCACACAAGCTCCTGGGCTGTGCCCAGAGTTGTCCAGGTAACTGAAGCCCAATGTGGTTCCTGTGGTTCCATGAGCCTTGCTGAGGTCTGAGAGCAGCAAAGTAGATCACATCCAACTGTGTGTCCAAAGGGAATGAGGAGCAAAGGAAGGAGGGTGGGACACCTCTCACCCACCCAGCATTTAACTAAATTCCTGGGGTTTAGCACCATCAGTTTAGTCTGAAAGTTTGGATTGCTTTAAAATGTCGATTAAAATAGAAAAGTACTGCCAAGAGAAGCTGTGGCTTCCATCCCTGGAAGTGTCCAAGCCCAGGCTGGACAGTGGAAGGTGTCCCTGCCATATAGAATAAGATGGTGTTTAAGGTACCTTCCAACCCAAATCACTCCCTGATTCTAACAATCTGCACTCCTATACAACTTGGTAAAATGTTCAGGATGGTTTTTCCTTTCCTATAAGGAACAAAATTACTGCACCCTCTTTATTCTTGTACCATCTCTCGGTTTCCACCTCCTGTTCCAGCAGCTTAGATTCCCATTTGTGTCATCTGCACGTGCAGAAGCACAACTGTGATCAAACATCAGACCTTCAGAAGGCTTATTTTACTTGAGGTCAGGGAAATTAACCCAGTTAAATGTCAAATACAGGGGAGAGCCAAAAAAACACCCAACTCTGAACAACAAATGGCACAGTGATTCATCACAAAGATGCAGAACAATTATCAGCAGGAGAAAAAAATACAGGCTGGATAATCCAGTGTGTTGTCAATGCCAAGGGATTAAGGCAGAGGAGCAAAGCCCATCCTTCAGGAAGTATGTAAGGACACAATTCCCTTCACCAGCCCAGTGTCACCTCTTCACTGTGTTTTAAAAAAGCAAATGCCATTTAACCAGCAGATTCCTGTCTCACCATTCATCTCCAACACATTTCCAGAGGTAACAGCAGATCATATGGAAAAACCTTCATTAAGTCTATTTATTTCCTCCTTTTAGCTGTCAAATTCCTGTAATTTTTGTCCAGACTAAATCAAAACAGCTGCAGTTTGCCTCATAAAAATAGAAGATGTCACGTTTTCACACTTATCTTTTGTCTCCAAGTCCCCACATGGACACCAAACCTATTCACTCTGTTATTATTTTGACCTCTTTAAAGCCAGTCTTCATCAAAAAAGCATTTCACACTGGGCAGCACCCTGAAGATAAGGACACACTTACTGACATTTAGTATTTGAGTGGAGTCACCACACCAGAAGTGTTCAAAAAACAAGCAGTTGTGGCACTGTGAAGGAAGGTTTAGTGGGAACGAGGGCTGGACTTGGATGATCTTGGAGGTCTTTTCCAACCTTAATGACAATTATCATCAGCTCCATGGCCTTCAAATGGCAGTGATGGGCACAGAAGTAGGTTGTGAGGTGCTGACTTCTGCCTGCACCACCAACCTTGCTGTGTGTGCTGCTGCACTGCTCAGGGTGTTCACAACCTGATTTATTTATGCTTCCCAAAGCACTAACACTCAACAACTCACCCCCACCAAGGCACTTGTGGGGGTACTTGTGCCCTCTTCACATGCAAGATGAATAAATCAAAGAACAAAATGTACAGATGGTTCTTGTCCTTTTTTTTAGGAGAGATCAAAGGCTCTTCTAGTACCCTTAAAACTATTTGGATTTGAGGGTCAGGAGAAGGCACTGAAAAAATCAGGGTTCTTAACAGCTGGAGCTGTGTTAGGGGTGTTTGGGTTGGATGTTATGAAAAGGTTCTTCCCCCAGAGGGTGGTTGGCACTGCCCAGGCTCCCCAGGGCAGTGGGCACAGCCCCAAGGCTGCCAGCGCTCAGGGACAGGGTTTATTAGAGAACTTGTGCTTGTTTTCTTCCTCCCCTTTCCCCAAGTGTGCTCTCCCCTCAGCAGCCTGTTTGTGGTTTGCTGAGTTGGTGCAGAGCAGGTTCTGATCCTCAGGGAAGCACTTCTGCAAATGGGTGAAGCATCTTCCTTTGGGAAGCATTTTTGTAAACGGGTGAAACTTCACAGAAGACACTGAGCTCTGCTCTGGGGGAGCAGGGACAGCACCCAGGGAAGGGCTGGAGCTGTGTCAGGGCAGGGGCAGGGTGGATCTCAGGGAAAGGTTCTTCCCCCAGAGGGTGGTTGGCACTGCCCAGGCTCCCCAGGGCAGTGGGCACAGCCCCAAGGCTGCCAGAGCTCCAGGAGGGTTTGGCTGCTCCTCTGGGGCACAGGGGGTGACTCTTGGGGCTGGGCCTGTGCAGGGCTGAGGGTTGGACTCCATGATCCTTGTGGGCCTTTCCAACAGGACATTCTGTGCCTCAAAGCTGCTCCAAAGCGTTCTGTGGGAAGTGGGAGCACCCACCCTTACCTGCTGCTGGCCCTGCTGGGTTTGCTGTGTCGTTTGCTGGTTTGCTGAGTTGGTGGCAGCGGCGGCAGCAGCCGCTTGCTGCTGGAACAGGCTGGCAGGATAAACTCCCCAGGGAGTGACTCCATAGTACTGGTGAGGGACAACAGCCGGGCCTGGAACACCAAGGGAATGTGTCAGCTTCTGGATCATGACAAGGGTTACACAGCCAACAGGCACTAAAAATACCCGCTCATCACACTTGGTTCAGCAAATCCCATTTCAGCGTGATCTGCGTGAAATCCTTTGCAAATACAGAGGGATTCTGGCATTTATTACACATTTTTAAAAAGCTTCCAAGTCAAACCTGAAATTCCATCTTTAGTTACTTTTACCTTATTGAAGGAGGTCAAACTCTGCTGCCAGTGATCCTGTTGAAATGCTGTGTTTTTATTGTTGTGCCCTAATTTTGTAGGGAAGGAATGAAGCTTTAACCAAAAGAGAAGGAACCTTGTTTAAGCACAGAGATAAACTTCTAATCTCAGCTGACATTCACAGCTCATCTACCATTTAGCAACTCAATAAATTAACAAAACCTCTCCACAGCTGGGTAGCATCAATTCTCAAGTGCTTAATGTTATTTTTCCAGCCACTCAGCCCTACTTTGCACTTGCAAACCTCCAGAAAGGAGGCTGCACGATCCTGTCTATTCTCACATTCCCTCGTTGAACCTAAGAGGCTTTAAAAAAATAATAATAATCTTGGAGAGCAGCAGAAATAGCCTCCCTTTTGAAGGCACATTGTGTTTTATCAGGTCTCAGGACACAAATCACAATTTGGAGATAACAGGAAGGAGCCTCTATCCTTAAATAATCCCACTTGGCACAAGGCTGAGGGAGCAGGGAGAACTCTGTGCTGGAGAGAGGAGTCCGTCCCACCAAATAACAGGGATGTGAATCCAATAATATTTTTTAATATGACTGTTTGATATCTTTTACAAAGGTCAGCAGAAAAATAGAAGTATTTCCTTTCCTTTCTAAAAACATCCTTTATCCACAGGCCCCTTCCCCACAGCAGGAGTAACCAGGTAGAGTGTCACAGTCACGTGTGACACTGTGGAATAAATGAGTCTTTAATGAATTTTGTTCATATTGAGAGTAAAAATAGGGGTTTTTTTTACAGAGAGACAGTGAACACTTGGGTTCTAACCAAGCACTGCAGTGTTGCTGTGAGTTATGAGTGTGACACAAGGACTGAGCACTGGCCCAAGGAAACTAAGAGACTGCTGCCCCAAAAATGCCCTTAAACTGAGGGAGGGCAGGGAGAGATGGGAGATTGGGAAGGAATCCTTCCCTGGGAGGGTGGGGAGGCCCTGGCACAGGGTGCCCAGAGAAGCTGTGGCTGCCCCTGGATCCCTGGAAGTGTCCAAGGCCAGGTTGGAGCAACCTGGGCTGGTGGAAGGTGTCCCTGCCCATGGCAGGGGGGGCACTGGATGAGCTTTGAGGTCCCTTCCAGCCCGAACCATTCTATGAAAAATGAGGGATGGCAATAATAAAGGAGATGGAAAAAGACACTACTGAGTGCAAACTTGTATATGACAAAGGGGACAAATTGTAGAAGTACCTTTTTCTTTCATTTTTAGTTTTTCTTTGGGGCTTTGGTTTTGTTTTTTTTTTTTACAGTAACATGTGTTTGGCCCAAATGAATTCCCACAGAATGCCAAAGCCATCCACTGTGGAAGAGCCTGGATCTCAGCCTCGATGAGCTCCTGCTCCCACAGCCCATTCAGCAACACTTGAGGATATTCATTCCATATTTCATGTCAGATATTAAATCCATATTTCAAACATGTACTAGTTACTCATATTACCCTGGTTTTAACCACTGTGCTCTCCCCAGATTCAGGATTTAGGTGCCCAGCTCTGTGCACAGCATGGAGGTGTTCCAAGTACCCTGATCCCCAATGCCAGGCACCTGCTGAACATCTGGATTTGTGTCCCTCACTAAATCTCTGCCCTCAAGTCCCTCCTTGCTGGATTTACTGTGTCAGGCAGACAAGGTGACCTTCTCTTACCCAATACTGCTCTTGGAGCAGCAACCACTCATTTCTTACCTTCCAACCTGCAAATTCATGAGCTAAAATGAAGAAAAGCTGCACAAATTAATCAGTGCCTGGTGGTGGTGCCTGTTTTGACCTCAGCAGTCACACACATGTAACTAGAGGGTGCCTACAACCTGTTTATACTCAGTGAATGCAGATCAGACACCAACTGTTGGGGTTCTCCTGCACCCAACAGGGAAAGAGCTGCAACTGCTTCACTTCATGCAAGTAATTACCCTGCATTTGCCCTCAGGCTGCTGGGAAGTTGCTGCAGTACCTTTTATCTGGGCAAAATTTGGGGTATTTTAGTCTCAGCTCTAATTATCAAACAAGCACAGTCTAGATGGGTTTTTCTCCTAGTTAGAGGTTGCTCATCCGAGCTGCAGAAGCCTCAGGTGTTTAAAAGCAGAGGAGACACAGAATCTTTGAAGTTTTTCAGGCAGCTGGGCTTAAAAGGGCTGCAAGTCTGGCTCAGCTCCTTTGAGCACACGGTGAGGCTCATTATTGAACAGTGTTCTCAGTGAGGGCAAGTGTGTCATCATTGCCAGGCTCCCAGAAACACCCCAGTGCTGCCTCACTCCAGGAGATGCTGCACCTGCTTTGGAACTAATTAAAGCTGTGCATTCCTGAGAAAATAAAAGCCATTCCAGTGCCTTTGAACCCAAATCTTCCCACTGCCACGTCTCACACACGGGCCACAGACACCCACAAATACTCCTTTCAAGAAACATTAGCAAATCCAGCTCTAACACTGTTCAGAACACAGTTTTGGCTTTTAGTCTCAGCCTCCACACTGGAATCTCTCCGAGCAGAAGCCGAACCTGCTCCCTGCAGGAACAGCCAAGGATGAGGAATAGTGGCACCAGGTCAAACAGCCTCAAGGACCTCAAACATGAGGCTGAAAACAGCAAATCAGTGATTACTGTGAGTTGTTAGGTGACCCCTTGGGAATTCCCAGCGTGGCAATCACGGGGATCCATGAAGAGGTGTCCTTTTAGGGACAGGGGTGAGAAACAGCCCAAGTTCAGGGTGGTGGTGAAGCCCCTGATCTGGAGGAGGAAACACACCCCTGCATGACACCACATTAAATCCAGGTGCAGGTGCTCCCCAATCCCATTGGAAGGTGTGTGCCTGCATCCACAGGTGGCTCCAGCTCTGAGCTGGGCACAGCTCAGCACCAAGTGAGTGAGGCTTGAGATTCTCACCTCCTGTGGGCTGGGAGCACTGAGCTTTCCCTGGGTGCAGATTATCCACTCCTCTGCAAAGAACAGAAACACTTTGCTACCTGAATCATTTCCCAACTGGCCTTAAAAATGGTAAGATTCCTCTTTTTTGAGTGACATCTTTCCCAAATGATGGAAGGCAAAGCACAGCACTTTCCAAAGACAGCAGCATCTTCCCCACAGTTTAAACTCATAAGTGAGGGGTTTTTTTTCTAGGAGTCCTCCCCTCTGCATTCAAATTTGTTCTTTAAAATGCTAATTGTTGGGAAGAAAAGAGTATTATCACAGAGCTGGCAGTCTTACAATCATGAAAAAGCTGCCATAATGGCAGAACTTTAATTGACAGATTATCTCTGCCATAAAACACACACAAGTCTCCCCTTCACTTAAAGAGTAACTGTGAGCAATAAACCACCACCAACTCTAAACTCATTCCTTCCATCTCATAAGCTTCTCCAAGTCCTCCCAATTCAATGCTTCCATACACATCAGGATTTAAGATGTGACTCTAAATATTTAAATTGTCCCACGTCCCTCCCTCTCATTACAGAAAAGAGGTTCTCAAAACTGCTCGAGTCTACACAGAAAAGATGCTTTTCCTAAAACAAACATCAACAAGAAGTTTGTTATCTGGCCATTTCTGGGGTCTAAAAGCAATTAGAAAGTTAAAGTAACTTGTATTTCTCGGTGGTGTAATACCACAAATACACCACAGTGCACTGCACATTCTTTTGCTTTGCTTTTAAGTGTCACAAAGTTTAAGAATTATTCAAGTAGAGATCCTGGTGCCAAATTTTGGGATGCTTCAGATATCCTGGGGTATGTCATTTCCCAGTTGAAATGTTTAGGGCCCCAGTCAGGCATTCAGCAGCTGCAGCTTCAACACTGCTGAGAAAAATGAAAGGAAAAAAAAAATAAAAAGGCAAAAACCTCAAACCAGTTGTGGCCAACACTTGGAGCTTCCTAGAAGTCTGGCTCATTTCCAGGTGGTCTGTCTATGAAATCAAGATGCTGACCTGCTGCTCCACTGCACTTCAGTGTGTTCCTCAGACTGAGCTTTGGAAGCACTGAGGTGCTGCAAAAAGGCCAAGCAGAAACCTCCTCTCACAGGAATCATTCACAAATCACCTCTTCTGCCTGCAACTGGAACTGCTGCTGCTCTGGGAATTCTCCCCTCCTATGTCCTGACTGAACTTCCTACTCCTGTTTGCCAGTTCAGCTCATTCATTCACTACTACATTCACCATCCCAGGGTAGTTTATCAAGGCCTGGACTATCAGGAATATCCTTGTACTCTAACTCTTGGCTCCCTTCCACGTAATCACGGCGTCATTTGTTTGCCAACAACACGCTGTTACCTTCCCTTAATCTCGCTGTGTCATTACACAATCCCCACACACAACTCACAGCAGCCAAGTGCAAAGCCCACACCTTCAAATCATAATCTTGGGGCTTTACATCCATCCATATGATCCACTAAAAACTCCCTCCAAGTGGGTAACAGTCGGTGAAATCCCCTTTCGGAGCTTGACCTGATATTGGTCTCCAAGATTAAAAGCTCAGGGGGGTTATGTAAGAACTGGTTACCAGGCCAAAGAGTCACGTCCCAAACCCCAGTGTGCTACATCCACCTACAACCCACACCTCATGGCTTTGATTTGGGACAAGCCACCCCAAAGTGGGAGACTGAGGTGCTGCGTATCCAAGGTGGAAGCGGAGTGTGGCGACAGTGAAACATAAAAACCCCCCTGAGCTGATTTTATTCGAAGCACAGAATTGCTCCCTCTCCTCTTGGTCAAGGAAAGCAAGGCCTGGTTATGCAAATGCTCTTTTAAAAGCATGTTCTTCCTTTGTCCTCAACAATTAGGCAAGAACTTTATGGCTCCCACAGCACAAGTTCAACGTACAGCGTGTTCCCCACACTGCCTGATAAGCTGCTGCACCGAGCTGGCACCTCAAGATACAACAGCTCTGGCTCTGACAGTTGGGAAGAATTTGGAAACTGATACATGAACGTTTGGAGAGAGACCTTGCACGAAGACAAGAGCCTCCATCTCCACCTGCCATCTGGGAAGGTGCACATCCCCAGCCTGAGCCTCACAGCAGATATGGGATGTTTTTACCTGGAGAGCCTGGAAAGGGTAAATTCTCCACAGACTCCTCAAAAGGGAAGATCTCGTTTGCAGGGTGCACTACAGCACATCAAGCTGAGACACAACTTCCCTGGCAGGGAAAAACACCCTCATCTTTCCAGCCTTTAATAAGTGGATTTTCAAAGGTGTCTCTGGCTCCTGTCAGTCACCAAAACACCCCAAACATGCAGCAACTTTTATGTCTGCAGGTGGCTCATTTCAGATTTGCTCTGGTTGAGGACAAACAACCAGAGCAGAGCCCACAGCAAGTGTTAAACAAGAGTGACCACATTTAATTTGACAGAAAACAGAGTTTCCACGGTAAATTCTGTTTCTACTCCCTGACACACAATTATATCAATTATCTCTCCATAGAAATCACAATGTACTGATGTTTTTCAGAATCACAGACTCAGAGCAGTTTTGCTGCAGCCCTCCATCTTTAGTAAGTGGATTTTCAAAGGTATTTCTTGCTCTTGTCAGTCCCCAAAACACCCCAAACTTTTATGTCTGCAAGTGTTTCATTGGAGACTTGCTCTGGTTGAGGAGAAACAACCAGAGCAGAGCCCACAGCAAGTGTCAGACAAGAGTGACCACATTTAATTCGACAGAAAACAGAGTCTCCACGGCAAATTCTATTTCTACTCCCTGGCAAACAATTATATCAATTATCTCTCCCCAGAAATCACAAGGTACTGATGTCTGCTGCTCACAACCACAGACTCAGAGCAGTTTTGGTGCAGAGGAAGGTCAGGAAGGCACAGACAAGAGGAAGGGTCTCACCTAACGTGGCAGCTGCCGCCAGTCCGGCCGCGTACGGATCCGTTCCCGGGGGAGCCGCGCTGATGATGTAGGGGTTGGGAACAAAGGCAGCAGGAGCTAAACCTGCTGAAAACATACCTGTCAGTGAAAACAAACTTAACTAGGACAGCAGCCCTACCACAACACCGCTGGTCACCTGCCCAGGGAACACAACACTCGGGTTGGTTTAGTAGTTTTAAGCTTTTTGGGGGTGGTTTTCTATCAGGAGTGAGAAACCGCTGAGTCTTAACAGAGTTTACATAAAGGAAACCTAATTCCAAGGGTGGAATGCTCCTGGAGGAAAGCTCAAGTGGTAAAATACTTTATGTAAAACAGCTCAGGTAGCTCTGCAGGGCTGACAGGCCCTTACTGTTCAGGTGAGTGGACAGTAACATGAGTTAAGTGCTTGTTATTACTCTGCATTTCCTACAGCACCCAAACTACCCTGTTTTGAGTTCCATGCCCACTACAGCACACCAGTCCTCCAACTGGTGAGTTTGGAAAGGGTTCAGGGGTGTACAGGCGTTCCCTTGCTCTTCAAGGGAAAAGTTTAATCATTAGAGAAATCCCAGGTGGGCGGGAGAGGGGTGGGGAGGGGAGGAAAGGTGAAGGGGAGCAAGTTAAAAAGCCAAATAATTCTAATTCATGTCTATCCCTGAACTCCACTGAGCACACAAGGGCACTGCACATGTGTTGGAGAGTCCCAAGACATTTATAGTGGGATTCTGGGTTGGAAAAATTTCACTTAAAATGCTTAATGTGCTAAAAATGTTTAACCCTAAGATAGTTCAACCCTTATCATTCAGGAGTAGAACTTCTACAGTTCTCCCTGTTTTCTGTGCACAGCACTAAGTGCTTTCTCCCCAGTTAATCTATACTCTTTTAATAATATGAACCACGTGCTTGCATGGATTTTATCCTCATATTATAAAGTCAGACCCCAGGCAGCTGGACCACAGGCAGCACATCCAGATTTATAATCAGTTGGGCATTTTCCCCTCACTTTATTGTGCTGCTTACCCTGGTTTATGCCTCACTCAGAGCAAGCAAGGACTTCCAAAGGCTCTCCTGACTGAGCAGCACTCTCAGAAGGGTGAGAGTGTCAATCCTGCTGACATGAGAGTTCTTTTAAACCCTCCTCCAGTGTGCAGGAGATACCCACCAAATCTTTCAAGCACATCTTTGAACAATGTATTCCTGCTTGTGTGTTGATTACCAGCTACAAAAATATCCTCTAAAACCTCCCAGTTTATTTCTCCCTGGTGTTTCCCCCCAGGATTAAGAGAAGGGCAGTGAAATGGGATGGATTTAAGGCCAGACTTACCTATGTGTGGCTGGTGGGCAGCAGCCAGGGCGTATTGCTGCTGCTGTGCTGCTGTCAGCTGCTGCACCGCCAGGGCGTTGGGTCTTTGGAACAGCTACAGGGCAAGAACACAAACATGGCACTCAAATCAGGCACAAGAAGCTGTCTTTTCTTTCTTTTAAAGCAATTCCTTTACACTAGATTTCGTTTCACCACGACAGACACTCCTCTTGAAAGAGAAACGTTTCAGAAGGAATTGAGAAAACCCAAATCCTCCAGGAGAGGAAAAAACCTTTTGAGATCAATTGTCTGTGTTAATCCACCTGAAAAAAAAAATGTAGTTCTGAAGCACAGCTACCCACAGCTGGGGTTTCCTCTGCTGTTCCCTGCACAGTTCCCAAAGGCCATTTTTCCCAACCATCCCCACACACACAGCCCCCAGGTGCAGCCTGTGGGTCACCAGAGGAGGCCACGGGCACTGCCAGGTCCGGAGCACACTGAGTCCAGTGACACCAGTGCACTCTCCCACATGGCCTGGAGTGGGAACTGGGATGGCAGAAGGCTGCAGAGCCAGGTGTGCAGAGGTGACACACCTGAGATGCCTCCAGAGCCACCTCAAGAGCCTCCAGATGGGATTCCAGCCTCAGGGATCACAAACCCTGCACCAAACGCTCCCTTTGTTACCAACCTTCCATCTCCAGCCTCTCCTACAGGAAATTCAGGCAGGAACTGTAAATTCTTTTTTGACCACAGACACAAACCAGACCTGGGGACATCCTGGTTAAGCCACCCAAAGCACAGCTTAGATCCAAAGCCAGCTTAGAGCTCCCTGAAATCTTAGGGATCAATGGGCAACACTAGTGAGAACAGTCAATATTAATGATCAGTTCTCAAGGTTATTGAGAATTTTTTTCTCCATTAAAAAGAGAAAGGATTCCATTAATCTTTGAAGTACTTTTGTCTCGGTTTGGGGGATTTTTATTCACCCAGGTCCTTACTAAAACCTTATTTCTCCAGCTTCTTATGCCTCTACTTAAGTGAACCCCTGAATCCACCCATGAACAGCATCACTTAGCTCTAATTAAAACACTTAAGGATATACCAGCCGATTATCTACTCTGAAACTATCCAGCAGCACATCCATTCCCACTCACTTCCACAACTGATCACTCCCGAGGTGCGAATGGCTCCACAAACCACGGTGATAAACGTTTTCTCCCTCCACTCACTCAGAAACAACTTGTATTCCTAAATGCCCTTCGATTTTCACACCTATTACATCCTGCCCTCCCTTCAGACCAGACAGCTGATACTGCAGCTGGCACAAACAGCAACAACTCTGCCCAAATTTCTGGCACAAACTCACAACCATCAAGAAGAAGCACAGAAACATTCAGAAAATTAGGCTGGGAGGCTTTTTTTTACGGGCTAAAATTAAGTCTCATGAGAGCAGGAGGAGCAGAGATGGGTGAGAAAATCCACCTCTTTTTTTGTTTTTACAAGTTCAGGTGGAAGAAAAACATGCAAGGGCTCAGCAGCAGATTTGGGATGAGGAAACTGAGTATTCAGGGGGTGTAGAATTGATCTGTGTGCCATAATCCCAAGGATTGTTCACCCCTTTGGACATTGGGGCCCCTACAAACATCCAAGGAGTATCAAAATGTTCCTTAAGGAAAAACAGATCAAATCTACAGTTGCTTTATTACCTCCCTGGGCCATAAAACAAACACACCTCTTTTTTTCCTTCCCCTTTTCCCCCCAAACATTCTTTTCAGCAGCACTTCATGCTCACACAAAGCTGAGTGCTCGTTAGGGGTGGGAGCTTCCCTGATGTGCCATCTGTCAGCAGGAGCTGGGGCAAAGGCTCTCCTGTCATCCTGCAGTTTAAAAAAGCAAGGACAACACGGACATGGAAGGAGGGATATTGTCTGTGGGAGTCACCAGCAACACCTTGTTCACTGACAAACATCAGCATGGGGAAAAAATCCCCTAAATATATCCCCTAAACTGCTCCAGTGCTGCTGTGGGTTCCTCCACAACAGCAGCTCTGGGTGTGGGGTCTTCTGTATTGAGTCCAGCAGTTCAATATTTCAGCTTTCTTCAGCTGCAAAATTTCACCAAAACCTTTAATTTTCATGTGTTTTTGCAACATCCCTAGGATGTGTTTTTCTAGTCTGCTGATGTGTATCCCATCAAAGTGAACTGTTGAGAAAATAGCTGGATTATTATTTACTTGTCTTAAGGCAAAAGCATTTGTCTTCTCTGAAAATACCTTCTCTTGTGCTCACTTTACATGTGTGAGGACTCCCACACCTCCCAAATGCACCTCTGATCCATTTTTAAATCACAACTGACAAAAACCCAACCCTCAGCTACTCAGAGCATCAATATTTCACCTGCTGCTGGTGGATCTTTTGCTGTTTGCTCTCTCCCACCTTGGGAGCACACCTGATCCCTGCTAAAGCTGAATTCCAGACACACAAGGCCTACAGGGGACTTTGGACAAGGATCTGGAGTGACAGGACAAAGGGGAACGGCCTTAAACTATGACAGGAGAGACTGAGGTTGGATATTGGGAAGGAATTGTCCCCTGTGAGGGTGGGGAGTCCCTGGCACAGGGTGCCCAGAGAAGCTGTGGCTGCCCCTGGATCCCTGCAAATGTCCAAGGCCAGGTTGGAGCAACCTGGGCTGGTGGAAGGTGTCCCTGCCCATGCAGGGGGTGGATGAGATGGTTTTTAAGGTCCCTTCCAACCCAAACCATTCCATGACTGTGACCTCTCCCTCTGCCCGCTTTAATTCACTGTTTTGCTCAGTAAGACTCAGCTCACTCAGAAAAACTCAGAACAGCTCAAACACTGCAGCTGTACCTTTCACACTGCCTGTAACATATCCAGGGAAGCAGAGCCAAGAAAAACCATCCCAATTCCAGGCTTTACTCAGCCAGATAAGCCCCTCCACCACGGGAGCTCTGGGAATCATCAGCTCCATGTATTTAGGAAGAGCTGTTAAAGCCTCGCTGTGCTGTCTCCATCTGCTGACAGCACAGACCTACATGCCAGAACTGCAAATCAGTGTTTAACTGTGGGATTGAGTAAGTGGGAAAAAAGGAAAAGAACCCTCTGGAACAGGAACATTAACTTGAATTTACAAAGGTATCAAAAAGTGCACCTGGAGCATTTAGAAATCCCATTTAGAGGGAAAACCTCCAACCCCCCTGTCACGGTTTTAGAGTTCAGCAGGATCATCCAACACTTCAGTGAGGCTGTTCTCCTCTCCTCCAGGTGTACACAAATGAGGGATCATTTACAGCACGTGGGGGGGGATCACTGAGGGAATTCCAAGGAGCCAGAACACCACAGTCTGTGTTACAGTTACGGGAATGTTGGGAGATCAGATTCCTCTAAGCCAGTTTCTTCTGCAATATAAACATCTGACATCTCTAATCAGATTACACATAGATAAGACCTTCCCCTTCTTAATATTGCTTTTAGCTGTGCCTGCCTGTAATCCCTCCAAAGGATACGACGCCTCCCAACAAGCCCCACAACGACACTTTTACGGATGAGATCCTTTGCTCAGGACATATTTCCTCCTGACAACTGAATGGAGGAGCAACACTGCCAACACACAGATCCCTTTCATGCAGGTTGTGGCTGGCAGTGAGCAGCAAGGAGCACTGGGTATCATATATTAATGAAATGGGCACAAATGTGAGCCAAGATGTCTTGGATTTACACAAACGTGCACTGAGAGGTCACATTTGGCAGCGGAGAGAATCCTTATCTTTACTCCAGCACTTAGGCCGACAAAGGGCTGTTGTTTGCATTTACTGGAGGTGGAAGTAACTGTTGCAATAAAGCTGAAACGTGAAAATAACAGTTCTTGTTCAACAGCTTGTGCTCAGCAGAGTGGGGGAAGGGGTGGGGAGCAAAGGGTGCCAGAGGGGCAGGGTGGGATGTGCTGCTACTGCTCCCCAAAAATTCAAGAGACAGAAGAGGGTTTCAGCTTCACAGCAGGGCAAGGCAGCTGGGAAAGGGGCTGGAGGAGGCTGAGGGAGCTGGGGGGGCTCAGCCTGGAGAGGAGGAGAGGGAACGGCCTCAGGCTGGGCCAGGGGAGGGGCAGGTTGGACATCAGCAGGAATTTCCTCATGGAAAGGGTGGTCAGGCACTGGCAGGGGCTGCCCAGGGAGGTTTGGAGTCCCCAGCCCTGGAGGTGCCCAAGGAAGGACAGGACGTGACACTCAGTGCTCGGGGCTGGGACAAGGTGGGGATGGGGCACAGGGGGATCCATGGGCTGGGAGGGCTTTTCCAACCCAAAGGATTCCATGATTCCCAGGCAGCCCAGCTGACAGCTTTAAACATGATTACATGGAGGTGACATCAGCTCTGACTGTCCACTTCATATGAAATAAAAATCCCAAACCCAGGCCAGCCCAAACCAGAAATCCACCTTCCATTGCTCCTGAAACAGGCACCCTACCCTGCTCTGCCTTACTCTGGGAGTTTTTATTTCCCCTTACTAGGTGCTAGACGTGCCAAATTTTAAATTCTTCATTTTGAAAGGCTGAAAGAAACAAATAAAAACTCCTTGAACTTGTAAATAAGCCTTCATTTAAATAGCTAACACTGAGAAAATGCAAATGACAGGCTTCCCATTCCTGCTGTACAGTCCCATCTCTAATGGTTCTTCAGAAAGCAGCTCATTTACGTAGCCCTAATGTACTAGTTTAAAAAAATACACAAGTTTCATGGTTTGAAATCAGTTCTCAGATCCCAGATCCTACACCAGGGTAAGACAAAGACTTGAAACTACCTTGGTTTTGTTTTTTTTTTTCCTTTTTGAACTATACAGCAGCTATTTAGTTTAATCATTAGAAAATTTTCCATCCTTCACCTCCCAGATGTGGTGTAGAATAAAACAGCCAACCGAGCTGTAACACAGATATTTACACTGCTTTTAAGACTACGATAACTCTGAAGCCTCAGCACAAACTTGGCAGTGGTTTTTCCTCAATCCCAAGTGCCAGCAGCCCTTTTGCTAAAAAAGATCAGATATTTTAGGCAAGCCAGGGTTAGTTTTACACTCCTGCAACCAGCTACAACAAAGGATTGCTTTCTTCTTTGAGGGATATCACACTTGCAAAGGGAAGGCAATAAAGTTTACAATCATTACCCAAAGGAGCAGGAACAGAAGCAGATTAAGAGTCGATGGCTGGATCCAGGCCCAGCATTGAGGAGGAGCCAAGAGCCAAGTGAGGCCTGGGTGACTGCTCCGGGATGAGGAGCCCGGGCTCGTGTGGGAGAAAGGTCAAACAAGCCCCGAGATAAAGGTTTGCAGCACTGGACTCTGCCCTTGGGTTTCAAACCAGGCTCAGGTACCAGCAGCAATGGTTGGAGCTCAGAATTCCCTCAGCTTGGCACAGTCAGGGCAGCAGAGCCCAGAATGGGGCTGAGATAGAGCTGGGGGCTGGGGCATAGGCCGAGCCCAGCACAGGGCTCAGCACCTGGGCTGAGCAGGCCTTGGACCTTCCAGTCCCTTTAAGGATTTTTTGTTTAGCAGTTTTTCTAATTTACAGCTCTTCTTCAATGCTAACTTACTCAAGATCCCAACGATTCCTGCCCAGAGAAGTGCTGTGGATCCCTGGATAACCTGTTTGTTACAGGTCCCAAGGCTCCTGTCCAGGTGCCATGGGCAGCAGATCTCCCCCTCCAGCTCCCCGGGAGGACACACACAGCACCCTCCAGACAGCACAGCCACAAAACCATTGCAAGCCTCCCTCCATCCCCCTCCCCAGGACAAGATCCCAAGCCCATCTAACCCCACACTGACTCTTTTGTGGGGACCAAGGACCAGCTCTTCACCTGCTGCTGGGAATTGTAGTCGAAGAGCCCCACGGTGGCCGCGGCCGAGTCCACAGGAACCTGGGTGCCGGAATAATCGAACTGGAGGGGCTCCATGCCCACGTGCTCCATGGGATCCAGGGGCACACTCTGGGACTCGATGTTGGAGAAGTCCTCCACAGGCTTGGCCCCGTTGGTACTGGCCAGCTGGGCCAAGCCCTCGGATCCGTTCTGGTTGGGGCCCAGCAGATCCACCTCGCTCGCCGAGTTCTGGCAGTTCCCGGGTGTGCGGCTGTGCAGGGAGGGAAAACTCATCACTAAACACATCACTGACACACCCAGCACTCACACAACTGCTTGCAGAGGTGCTGATAAAGGGGGGAAAACATATCTGAAATACTTCCCCAAGTTAATTCTACAGAATGACTTATGTATGTAAAAAACAAACAAAAAAAATTGCACGTCCCCCCCCGTTCCCTGGCCCCAAAACTCCTGTTCCAATAAAAAAAAAAAATTCAGTTTCTATTTTTCCCCTCAACTGAGAGTCAGTCAGTCAATGGAGGATTGACTGAACAAGCCAGAATTTCAGCAATGCCAGTTATTTTTTCATAAAGCTATCTGGTGATTATTAACTGTGTGACACTCTGGCACCGTGTCTCACTTGAAACCTTCCTAAAGCAGCTCCTGTGGTTTCCTGATGACCTGAAATGAGGATTGGACTCAATGGGAATGGTTCATCTCCATGCACTGTGCACTCCCCAGCATTTTGTTTGACTTCTACACAGGTTTTTTTTTTACCATTTGTTTGGCTTTCCCAGTTTTCCTGCATGTCAACAGGAACCACAGCAGGAACATAAGTGAGCAAGAAACACAAATGTATCCATTACATCAACAGGCACCATTTCAGAAGCTTTTAATCCCAGGAGAGCTGTAAGGAACAAGTCCAAAACCCCAGCTATTATCTGGAGTGGTACATAAGCAGAGTCAACACCTTCCACAGGTGTTTCCATAGGGATCCCACACAGAAAAATTAAAATAGGTGTGAAAATAACCCAGATTACAACAGCCAGGCCTAGGTGTACACTCAGGTGTTCTGCACCTTCTCCTTGTGCTTCTCCAGGAACCTTTATAACATCCTTGGGACACTGTTCCAATGAGCCAAAGGCTCTTTCACTGCAGCATGAAAAAGTCTTTCCAAAAACATCGAATACATGTGGTGGTTTGGAATTGTGCTGGGGCCAGTGTGGGTAACACAGGGATGCTGCAGTTCCTGCAGAGCAGGCCTGGCAGAGACTCTGCTCCTCGTCCCTCCATGAGGGGCTGGGGGGCACAGGGNAGGAGTGTGTCCAGAGGGGTCTGGAATGTCCCCAGGAAGGAGACTCCACCCCCTCTCTGGTCTCTGCTCAGTTCTGGGTCACTGCCCAGCACAGAAGTTCTTCCTCCTGTGCAGGTGGAGCTTCCTGGGCATCAGTTGCTGCCCGTTGCTCCTGTGGCATTGCTGGGCCCCCCGAGCAGAGCTGCTCCATCCTCTGCCCCTCCTGCAGCCCCTGGCACACCCTGGGCAGGGCCCCTCTCAGGGTCTCTCTGGAGGCTGCACAGCCCCAGCTCCCTCAGCCTTTGCTGCTCCCAGAGCTGCTCCATCCCTCCGGCATCTTTGTCATGACGGATCCCAGCTTTCCTGGGGAGGGAGAACCTTCCTGCCTTGGGAAGTGGTGAATGAACCCCTGGCCTTGCTTTGCTTCATGCACAGGTTTTGCTTTCCTTATTAAACTGTTTCCACCACAAATTTTCAATTCCAACCCATGAATTTTCTCACTTTTCCAATTCTCTCTGCATCCCACTGGAGTGGAGAGAATGAGTGGCTGGAGGTGCTGAGTGTTGGCTGAGGTTAAACCCCACCAGTGTGACACTAATTAACTGTTAATTAACAGTGCACATACCTGAAGTCTTTGACATCTGCGTCGATCCCATTCTGAACAGGCAAACCATTTGTTTTATCCATCACATCCCCCTCCTCCTTCAGATCTCCCAATTTATCGCCATCAAACGTGCCCTTATTTTTCTTATCCCCTTTGTCATTCTCATCATTCTCTGCATCCCTTGGCCCCTGGGCAAAAAGAGACATTGTTTTAATAAGCTGAGTTTTCAGATCGATTTTGCTTTCAGCCCGAGATGGTCACAAATCAAAGGCACATGTCACAATAAAGGAAGTCACTTGCAAACATTAATTCTTATAAAAAAAGGCAAAATAGCCCATAATAATTGAAGAAACAAGGGAATTAGTTCTCACTTTTCCAAGAGATTTCATCTATTCAGTTTCTTCCATTTAGTAATTCAGGTTTTTGCTTCTATAGGCTCTAAAAATCCCAACCCAAAATAATATTATAATTCAAGATGGGACTTCAAAATTAAGGACAGCACGTGCTGCAGGGGAAGAAACTGAATTAAGAGCCTCTGGAAGTCACTGGCTGAGTGTCAGAGATGCAGTTACTGACTGGCAAGTGTTGGAGAATCACCTCGTTTTGGGGAGAAGCATCACTGATTTGAACATTGAATTCCAAGGAACAGCTCATTTAAAAGCTCTCAAATATATCCCTAACTCAGTCTTGGTTCATGTAATCCTAAAGCACATTTCTTTGGGAGCAAAAGAGGTGGGGGGGGAAGAGGAAAAAACAGATTTCTGTCCTGTTGAGCATTTTATGAGCGGGATTACAGCTCCAGCATTTCTGCTCTTAATGTCTGTGTTTGATTTCACTTGGGAGAAGAATAAAGGGTGATGATGCCTGGGGCAGTGTTTTGAACAACAAAAGGGAGAGGAAAAACAACGTAATTTATGATAAAAACCAGCAAGGGGCATATAAACATATTTATCAGGGCCAGCTTTGGTGCTGTCACAGGGCCAGACATTCAAACCCTGCCTACCACTTCATCTGAGGGCAAAATGCTCTGTACACAGCAAGCACTGGATCAACTAAACACTTAACCCACCCCCTCTAATCGAATGGGGGGATTTTTCCCTCATATTTAGGAAAAAAAGATAGTTTTAAAAGCAATAATCTGGTGCTGCTTCTTAAATAAAATTGTGTTTCCTTAATATTATAGAGCGGATTTGGAAATGTCAATGTTCAATACAAATTTGGAGCCCAATTCTCCCACACACAATGGGATGTCCAGCAGTGAGACCCCTGAGTGTGTCTGTGCTGGGGAGGAAACACCACTCTGACCCCCAGGTGGGATAAACTGGCTCCTTCCACTGACCATTCCTCAAAAACTCCTGTTTCATGGGCTCAGGTTATCAGGTGAGGGATGAAGGGAGCTGCCAACCAGCTCTCTGGAGAGCTGAGCACGGCACCTGATCATAAAAAAGAAGGGTTTCCACAGTTCCTGGCCCAGCACTGGGCTGATGGGGCAGAGCTGAGGTCCAGCCCCTTCTCCCCACTACAGGGATGGGCTCTGATGCCTCTCTCTCCACACACCCTTAAATCTGAGGCAGCAGCAACTGGGCTCTTTCCTCACCCCAAGGAGCACAGAGACTGGAGCCATTCCTCCACTGGGAATGGTCTGCCTGGACAGCAATATCCCACCTGGAGTGGTTTTGGGAGCTTTGTCCCATTTCTGGGATCACTACACGAAGCTTTTTGTTCACCAGAGCTCAGTCAGAACCCTCAGGAGTATCTGCAACCTTGTCCAACCACCAGCCTGGACGGGGTGTTACTGCTGGGGGGTTGAGCTAAAAACCAGGGAATGTCAGCACCTTCCCACCCCTCCCTCCCATCCCACACCCCTCAAGTCAAGGACAACAGTCAAACCTGTTGTTTTGAGACTGGTCAACCTGCCTGTTTGAGGAAAGAGTGAAACTAGGAGCTAATAAAAGAATAAACATCTGCCTTAGGACTGGATTAACAAACACACAAACTGAGCAGCAAACAGAGAAAATAACACAAGAGGACTCAAATGTGGGAATCAGGCAGACTTACAAATCCTCCTTTCCTTAGGCAGGAATCTCCAGGAGATGAGCTCAACACATACTCCACCATGCTCACGCCAAGCCCTCCACTCTCTGACCGCGGTGAAAGCACCGAGTTGACTTCACTGTTCACATGAAAGCCCTGACCAGGTCTTCTCTGAACCATAATGGGTTGGGAAACAGAGTGATCTGGAACAAAACCATGGGTAATTCTTGTAAGAACATCCAACAAAGCAGGCAAGTCATTAAACATGTACTCTCCAGGGCCTTATTTGCACCAAGAAGAGCCAACTTTGTGACTCTGGTGATGCCCATTAGTAAAACCAGGAGGGGTTTCTCATTTTTTAAACATTAGGATCTCTAAACCTACAAGTGAGAACTACATTCAAATCTAAACTAATAAAATTTTAGAAATTTAAAACTCATTAAAGGTTGCAATTAAAAAGACAAAGTTTGGTTTTTATTGTTATTTTAGTAAAACTCTTACTAGTACAGTGAAAACCAGTTTTGGTTTGTCATTTAAAACATGATCCTGTTGTTACACCAGCCTGTATTTGTGTTCTTGGTCCTAAGAACTGTAGTGTTTGTGTCATAACCAGAGACTTCTGTGGCTATTTCCTCAAAAAATGTTTATGAGAACTTCATCTCCTCTTCCTCATCCCATCCTCCTGCACCAGCCCCATCCCTGCTGTGTGGGGGTTTGAGATCCAACAAGGACAGACTCAGGAGAGATGTCTCCAAGTCCTTCTGGGCTCTGCAAAAATCACTGGCTGGGCAAGAAACGACCCTGAATTCCCAAGGAGGGAAGGGAAGGAATTCTCTGAGTCAAAAATAACAGGCAGCAGACATAGGAGTTGCCAGGGGATGGCGGAAGGGACATGGAAGGGACAACAATATTCAGTGATAGAGCATCTTCCTTAAAAAGCACATAGAAGCTGCCAGAGAAGTAATTCCATTCTCTCACTGCTCCTGGCTACACTTTCCTCCTTCTCCCCCAAGCCAGCACAAGCACCCATGTGTCCACAGAGTGAAGTGGACTGGGGAGACTTTGGGGGATAGAGACAGCAAAAAAGGGGAAAAGCCAGTTTTAACCCAGCTCGAGTCCCCAGCAGGACTCACTGCACTGCTGCACAACTGGTGCCACCAGGAGGGGAAGGAGGACAGGAATGATGCTTTGAACACTTTAAAACTGGCTTTAGACACTTTAAAAACACAATTTTGAGGTGGAGAAGTGAAAACCCAAAGCCATGTGGGAGGCCTGCAGTGCATCTTGTGGGCACAGAGAGGAAGGAGAAGGGATGGAGCCAAGGAAGGGCGTCTCACAGCAAACCAGGCTTCACCTTGTGCATGCAGCCTGGGCACTGGGGGGATTTTGGGGGGCTGTGCCCCCTGGTACTGCTCAGGCACGGCTGTTCCTTCATTTTAGATGAGCCAGAGGGGAAATTCTGCCTTGCCTGGCTTCCAGCCACTGAGGAGCACAGGCTCTGAGGTGCAGGGCCTTAATGGAGAACAAACAAAGGCAGGGAGGAGTCCAAGGGCTGTGACTCCTGGAGCTCTGGGATCAGCCAGCGTGGGAGGTGACCTGCCTGGGGGTGCCACAGCCCAACAAGAGCCAGCAGAGGAGAAAGTCCCTTCCTCAGCTGCTGGGAGAGCCTGGCTCAGCCTTTAATCCACCTCAGCTCCAGTCTGGACTAATAAAACCTGGCACAAAGTGCTGCCCAGAGCTGGGGCTGCCGGGGACAGGCAGCTCCCCAAAACCTCCCCAGTGCCCAGACTGACCCAACACATCGAATTTTGAGAAGCTTCGTCCCCTTTTTACAGTCATTGTTCAATTTAAATAATACAAAACACCCTCAGCACTATCCAAAAGCCTTCAATTAAATAATGGATATTTTTGTGAGGGAAAAGCCCCACACAACAGCGAAGCTGCTGTAAATCCCATTTCCTGGGAGCTGTAGATATTTGGAAACTGCAGGAGATGCCCAGAAGTGTTTAAGGAACATATTCACATATATAGAAACCACAGAAAATAACAAATACAAGGGCAGCATTTCAAACCCACCACATGGATGGGATTTTTTTTTTAAATTTAACTGAAACCAACCTGAACACTCCTGAAGTCCAAAATCAGGGACAGGCTCTGATCCAAGATCAAAATCCTTGGCAGATATAATTCAACATTCCTAATTCAAAAAATCAATTTTTTTCTTTTTCAAACTGGTTTTTGGGGGTTGGTTTAGTATTTTTAAACTGTGGGTGTTTTGGTTTTTTTTGTTCATCTTGTTCTCCAACATCTTTGGTCAAACTTTCAGGTAATTCATCCCAAGGCAGAAAACACATCAGGAAGTTTAAATGGAAATTTTAAGGGCAATTTAAAATTTTTAAGCAGATACACACGAATTTGCACACATTTACATTAAACAACCTTTTGATATGTATGGATATTTTAACTCAATCACAAAGCAATGTGGGGGTTTCTATTTGTTTTTTATTATATAAACCAGATGTTTTTTAAAATCTTTTCAGAACTCAGTGACTGTGAGCAGATGAGTTGCACATTTCTGTATTTAACCCCAACTAAATTAAGTAAATAATCAAACTACCTGATGTTCCCCAAGCACTGTCTCTCCACTGATCTCCCAGAAATATCCCTTTTGGTCCATCTTTGCTGGAATCATCAGATTCCCAAAACTTTTTACCCGGCAACAGCTGCTGCAATTAAAAAAAAAAAAAGAAAAAAAGGAGAAAAAAAAGAACAAAACAAAGCAAAGTATGATTAAAATAAGCATAAAATGCAAACATAAACCATAAGCAACTCCCTTCTAAACAGGAATCAATAGTTAAACATAAACTGATCCACCCAAATATTTATACACACGGGGTGAAAGCCACACAGCAGCTGAGGGAGCAATTCCATCATCCCAATCCTCTTATATTCTTAAATGCTTTATGAGCCCCACACGTCAGCACACACACACAGCAACGAACTCCAGGCTCTTGGAAAATAAAAAATATATATATATATAGTAGAAAAAGCTATTGTGATCAGAATACACATAGAATGACACTCTCCAGCTTCTTGCAAGAAAATATATATATATATATCTAGGTCTAGGTATATATGTGTATGTATATATAGGTTTAGAAAAATCTATTGTGACAGAATATCAGGAGTTCAGCTGAGCTGGGGGAACCTCTGGGAGCACAAATTCTGCTGCTGGCAGGGACAGAAAAGCTCAGCAGATGCCAAGAGCTCTCCCCTGCCCCCCAGCCAGGGACTGCTGAGGACTCTGGGTGCTCCCCAGGTTCTTTGGGAACACCAAGGACACTGAGCAGTGTGGGTTGGGCTGAGGGGAGGAAAAACAGGTTCTGGGCTCCTGAGAATGAGACAGAGGCATCCTGGGCTTGGGTGAAGCCAAGGACAACTGCACTGGAGGTCAGGAGATGGGCCCCATCCAGCAGGTGGATTTTGGAAGAAACAGCACCTGCACATGACCAAGGGAATTCCTGCTGCCTCAGATGGGCATCACACCACAGTCCAGTTCAATCCTCTGAGGGAGATGAACACCAGGGAGGAGCCTTTCCTGCTGGAGTTGGGATAAAACTCGAGGAACTGGGAGGTGAGAAGCTCCATCTGTTTGAAATCACCACGGAACAAAGAAGAGTCATCAAGCAGAGGATCTCTCCTGTATATCTGGAGTGCTGGTAACTCCTGATTGCTTTAATGCCCTGCCTGATATCAACTCCTGGTGGTAACTCCAGCAAACCTAAAGCTAAAATTTGAGGGTAAATCAGCTGGTTGCAGATGGAGCAGCAATAACTGATTTCAGAGCTCCCACCTGCTGTGTGAGCTGGTTTAAGACACAATCAGAAAAGCTGTGCTCACCACTTCCTTCTTCACTTAACCAAGCTCTGTTTACAAAATCAATCAATTTTTAGCAATGTGACTCCAGGATTTCTCCTGCCACCCCAAACACAGCGTGGGTTGCTGAGGAATCCTCAGCTGAACGATAAAAGCAGGGAAGCACCACGTTCCCCTTTATGCAATCCAAAAATACCTCCAAATATAAGAACTCCCATCAGCAACACTCATTTCCAAACACCCAGATTAACCTGTTCCTCCATCTGCACCGTGGGGCTGGGGAAGGAGGTGAAAGCCAAGGCAATGCTCTCCAGTATTTATAAACATAAACACACATCAGGTGTCTCACCAGTTTTTTTACACTTCTGTCATTCCAACATTTATAAAAATGCAGCTTTTTTGCTCCTGCTGCTGCCATTCAGCAAAAATAACAACTTCCCTTCTCGTGGTGCTTCAAGGAATTCCCAACAGAAAGTGATTTGGATGAATTAAACTAAATGTTAACTGCAACTAAAACTTTCTCACTTCCTCTGACAGCATCTCACAGTGGAGAGCACAAACTGCTGTGCAGCCACATCTCAAATCATGGAATCCCAGAATGGTTTGGATTGGAAGGACCTTAAAAACCATCTCATCCCACTCCCTGCCATGGGCAGGGACACCTTCCACCAGCCCAGGTTGCTCCAACCTGGCCTTGGACACTTCCAGGGATCCAGGGGCAGCCACAGCTTCTCTGCCCAACCTGTGCCAGGGCCTCCCCACCTGAACAGGGAAGGATCCCTTCCTAAGAAGAAATAAAGGATGAGAGGGGGGCATGGGTTTGTAGGAATGTGACAGGAAAGAATGAGCAGAATAGAGCATTTTCCAGCCTTAATGACTCCATGATTTTCTTTCCAAAGATAAAGGAAATGGACTTTTTATATGGGCCTGGAGTGTGCCAGGGCCGAATGGCTTCCCACTACCAGAGGGCAGAGTTAGATGGGATATTGGGAAGAAATCCTTCCCTGGGAGGGTGGGGAGGCCCTGGCACAGGTTGCCCAGAGAAGCTGTGGCTGCCCCTGGATCCCTGGAAGTGTCCAAGGCCAGGTTGGATGGGGCTTGGAGCAACCTGGGCTGGTGGAAGGTGTCCCTGCCCATGGCAGGGGGGGCACTGGATGCTCTTTAAGGTCCCTCCCAACCCAAACCATTCCACAATTCTCTGAAACCTGCAGCAGTTCTGGGTCAGTCAGACCACTGCCCTGGCTGGGGGTGACTTAAGGCTAATTCAGCACTTTCCTGTTTCCCTACTACCCTCTACCCCTTTCTTAACGAAGAAAACAATCCCCTTTCCAACAGAGTCCTGTAGATCTGCACCCCAACACCTTGAGTTTTGCAGTGAATCACTGACAAGGGTCAGCAAACACTAATTCTCACTATCTCGGGGACACACACCACAACCAACCACAGCTCTGTCCCCTCCAGTTTAATCTTTCCCCTCCAGAAGAATAAAGTTTCCAACGGGAAGTTCTGTACCATAAACAGAAACAATGAGAATACAGACATTTATTGCACATACAGATCCTGGATGAATTTACAGATATCAGGGAAAGCCAAAAGCCAATATTAACAGATGGTAATGGGGGTCTTTGTTCTGTCAAGTGCTGTTCCAGCCAACACCAGAGGGTTACCAACAGCAATCATCTGCACTGAATTATGCAACAGGCTGCCAAGACAATGAATTTTTCCTCAGGGAAAGTTGTCAGTTGCAATGGAGTTAAAAAAAAGATATTTTAAGTGACTATCAGCCAGTTCTGCAGGTTGCAGATTTAAAAAGAACAAGCAGGGTTTAGAACAAGCCCCGTTTATTCATTCCCTGGTTTTTATTAAAATTGACCCTATCTAGTATGAAAATAATCCCTCTAAGCCCTCTTACAGAGGACTTAGGGTTAGGCCAATATTCAATTTAGCAGAGAGGGGAGGAGGGGATGACTTACACATCAACAAAAGCAATTCCTCAACCAGCAAGTGCACATAGATCCCACTGAGATGGGATTATGAATTAGACAAATTAAGAAAACTGATCCCCCTCAGATAAGGCAAATATGAAGATAAAAGAAGCCATCTGTGCAGCTGGAGAGCTCAGTTTATCCACAGCAACAGGTAGGAGAAGGCAGAGTGTGTGTTTCCACTGGGGCAGCCCTGAGGTTACTGACCCCAGAAGTGCTGTCAGCTCAGAGCCAAGACAGGGAGGGTGAGCTCCCAGCAGGCAATCCCAGCCCTGCTCTGCTGTCCCCAGCTCAGGGAGCTAAACTGGCTCACTGAGAGCACCAGGAAAAGGCAGGATCAAAGGACTGGGAATATCTGACCATCCCAGTGTGCTCTGGCTCAGAGCACATCCTGCTGTGCCAGTGGAGCTGCTGTGACACCATCACCAGCTCCATCCCTGCCATCTCCAAAGCTGCCAGAGCTGGGGACACTGGAAAACTGAACACAGACATTATCCAAACTGCCCATACTGCCCAGCCCAGCTGCCAGGGAATCATAAATTTATGAGAACACAGCACAGGCAGCATTAGCAGGGAAAGCAGAGACACAGGGGTTTCGTTTGGGGGTCTTTGTTTTTGTTTGGTTTGTGGTTGTTCTCTTTAAATCAGGTACAAGAATGTCCAGGCCCAGTGTCCAACACTCTTTGCAGGGGTTTATCCAACACCTCCCCAGGCACCAAGGGGTCACAAACATGGTTAGAGAGTCACAGAGCAGCCTGAGCTGGAAAGGACCCACAGGGATCATCAGTCCAACTCCAGGCCCTGCACAGACACCCCAACAATCCCTCCCTGTCCCTCAGAGCGTTGTCCAAACCCTCCTGGAGCTCTGGCAGCCTTGGGGCTGTGCCCACTGCCCTGGGGAGCCTGGGCAGTGCCAACCACCCTCTGGGGGAAGAACCTTTCCCTGAGATCCACCCTGACCCTGCCCTGACACAGCTCCAGCCCTTCCCTGGCTGCTGTCCCTGCTCACAGCCCCTCCAGCCTCTGATGTTGCAGAGCTTTAACACAACAACCCACAGGGGCTGCAGCAATTTCACTGCCCACAGTCACACCCACAGCAGACCCCAGCACTCCCACCTGCAGGGGCAGCAGCACAGCAAGGATTCAACACTTCTCAGATAAATACAGAAGATTTCTTACCACATTTCAAGTGCAGGGTGAGATGCACTGCTATCCCTAATATTCACACTTTGTAATTTTTCATCCAGTTCATTCAATTTTGCAGTTAAGCACCCACCAGTTGCCTCATGTCTCTCTGTCCCCATCTTCCTCCCACCCTCTGGATTAAGTTTCAGGCAGCAACTCACCCAGCTGCTCTTTCACTCCAGACACAGACTTATCTCAGCACAACCTCCTCCAAACCCAGACCTTGCCCAAATGCCTGTAATGAGCTGAGGACAAAGCCAAACTCCACCTCACAGCCTCTCTGTGCTGCCCACTATCCCAAAAACACCAATATCCACTGCTGCAAAGCCACAGGTGAAAGGGATTTCAGCAAAGAACAGCAGAGACACAGCTCCCCATCCTGGGAGAGAAGGAGAACTTGCACAGCTCGTGTTAAGTGTCACACAACAAAGGCACAAGCAGCAGGGCCACATGTCCTGGGCTGGGCTCCAGCAGCAAAACCCACTGGAACTGCTCAATGAAGCTCCAGGATGAGCTCCTTCATCCCACCCCACAACCTGGACCAGGTGCTAAGAGGGGAAAGAACCCACCTCCCTCCTTGGAGGGCTGCTTTGAACACTCCTGACCACATTCACCACCTACATCCCAAAGCTCTGCCAGTTTACAGTGGAGCAAAAAGGTTTCTGTGCTTTTTTCCAGCCTCACAGTGGAAATGTAGGGGATTTGAGGCTGGGTGCAGTGGAGGGTGGGAGTCTGGAAATGGAGATGGCCAAGAAACAAGAGAGATGAAAGTTCTGAGGTTTGGGGGTTTTTTTTTAATTATTCTTAATTTTCTCAGATAAGGATATCTCTTCATCTCCAAGTATGATCTGCATTTTGACAGCAGGAGAGAGAAGAGGTGGAACTGTTTGGCAGTGCCCTTCAAAAAACTGCTCTGATGTCTACAGGGCCACAAACTCCTGAAATGACCCAGAAGCAAGGAAACAAGAAGATAAAAAGATACACTAAAAACACTCATTCCCTCATCTTCCTCCTCCAAGTTTTCCACTGTCAACTCCAAGAACAAGATTACTGACACTTCCTGCAGGGAAGGCTCAAAATGTACAAGACAAAGAAATACAAATAAAATTCTCTCTTTTCCTCATTTATTTCACACTTTCTCCATGAGTTGCATTCTCATTCCAGGAGCAGGAGGAAGGGAGGAAACCTTGCTAAGGTACCTAAACTGTACAAAATCCAAGTGTGGAGCTGAAGAACACAGTCTTGGAAAGCCAATACTCAAATCCTGCGGGATCTCAGCTCACAGAGCTCCTGAAATCTTGGCCAGCTGGATCTATCTGGAAAACCTTGGGGAGATACAGAGAAAATGCAGTGGACAAAGGAGGGGAAAAAACCTGAAGAGAAACAGGAGATAGTGGTTTAGCTGAAAGAGAAGGGTGAAATGTCACCTTTCCTGGAAAATCGAGCTCACTGCAGGATGTGGAAAAGCCCGGTGACAAAAGGATGTCATGGCCAAAACTTTCTGCATCACAGTTACAAGAAGAAGGGGAAAATAAAAAGTGAGTCATTACTGGAAGGCAAATCTCCAAAACACAAACCCACTTCTCTCAGAGGTGCCTGAATAAACCAAGAGCTGGGAAAACTCAGCGTTTTTAGGAATTTCTTGAGGCAATCAAAGCCACGTGACCTAAAGCCATGACAAGCACAAAACAACTGCTGTACTTGCTCTGAACCTGCTCTCAGAGAGTGCACACTCCCCATCTGAAAATGAACCTGCTGCCCAAATGAGGTGTCAAAAAATGTTCAGGGAACATTCCCACCCCCGTCATTCCACTGGCAGGCTGCACATGGAGCCACAGCAGCTGCACACAGATTTTTCATGTCATGTTTTCTCCTTTCTAAACCATTTTCACCTGCTCTTAGTCAACAGTCTCACTGTAGGTTAATCCAAGCTGGAGAAACAGAGGTTTGCCTCTCACATGATGTGAAATTAAAATCCAACTCCTTATTATGATGAAGAGAAGGAAGGAGAGGAGGAAGGAGAGGAAGGAGGTCTGTCACCTGAGAGGGCACCTTCCTATGAATCCCATCTCATCACTGTCCTGGTTTGCTGCTTTCCCCAAAACAGTAACTTTAGGGTTCTAAGGAGTTTTATTTCTTTTTTTAAAATGCAGCTCATAAACTTGGTAACAGAGGCAGGATGGACTAAATGTGGATAAACAAACTGGTCTGAACTTGAGAGGAACACACCAAGGAAGGCTCTCCAAAGTAGACCTATATCAAGCTGACCTGCCACACATCAATAATCTCCTCCAAGACATGATTTTCTGCTCTGTGCTCTTCCACAAGAGCACTGACTAAAGGCAAAAGGAGCCAGGCAAGGAAAAGCAGCATTTACATCCAGCCAGCCACAGCAACAAGCTACTCTTTCAAGTCACCCTAAAAGCAGGTAAATTCTCTTTTCCCAAAGAAACCCAAGGGGCATCTCCCCCAAATCTGCCCCCTCCTCGCTGTGCTGGGAGATTGAAATAACTCTGCCTGGGTTTCTGTGGAGTGAGGAGTGAGGGGTTCATTATCTGCCCCTCCTGTGAGCCCCCAGCCTGGCTGAAGCCTTTAGCACTCCTGCAGCCCTGGATTAGGTTGCTCAGCTACTTCAAACGTTAAACACAGCTCTGGGCTTTGTGACAGCAGCCAAAAAAAAGGTGGCTGGGAGTGGAAACAGGGCAGCAGACAATGCCAGGCAGCCAACCCCACAGTATGACGGGCTCTGAGCTCACTGGGGCCCAAAATAAACCTGCTACAAGTATTGTAACACTTGTCACAAGACATATTTCTGTTCTTTTACAACCACCACTCCACTGTTTGATGATCCAACAGGTGGAGGCTTAGCTGTTCCTCCTACTAAGACAGATACCAGCCTGACAGGTTTTTACTCTGGTAAACCACACACACACTCACTCTTCCCAGTCAGAAGGGAGAACTCTCAAGTTCAGAATCATTCCAGCAGCTCAAAAAAAAACTATTTCAATTCCTCCTCCCCCCAAAACACACAGATTAAGTGGTTTTCTTCTCCAGGCCTTTCACCTACCTCCCCCATGGCCCGTCCCTCCAGAGCAAGTGCTTGGAAATCGTGATTCAGTTCATCCATGGAACGCACCTGTTTGCAGATGGGGAAGGAAAAGACATGAAGAAATGCTGTTATTTGCTGGGGTTTTATGATAATCATAGTTTATGGCAATCTTTCTGATACAGACTGAAAGCTACATTCCTTATTACAGCAGGTAACAAAGTTACAGAGCTCCACAGCATGACTTACCTTTATGGCTCCCAGAAGCTACAATATTTATATACTTTTACTATTAAATATATATATGTTATATACAGATTTATTTAAACGTGTTAAATTTACACTTGCTCAAGAAAGGAACAACTAGCAATTACTTTTAAGACACACAAAATCTAACACAACTGCCTTTGCTTGTATTTCACAGTTGCTTGGTTTCAGGGAGGGAGTCAAGGCATAAGTCAGGGAGTCAGCACCACTTCAGGTGGAAATCAACTGAAACCTCCTGTATAAACCAGGCAAAATTACATTCAAGTTACACTGATATGAAAGAGAAAAACATAAAGGTGTGATTTCATGAAAATTGAGTCATTAGAACAGAGAAAGAAAAGCAGCAATTTAAAAGTGTTGGTTAAGTAAGTTCATAAAACCACAGAATGTGCTGAGCTGGAAGGGACCCCCAAGGCCCATCCAGTCCAACCCTCAGCCCTGCACAGGCCCAGCCCCAAGAGTCCCCCCCTGTGCCCCAGAGGAGCAGCCAAACCCTCCTGGAGCTCTGGCAGCCTTGGGGCTGTGCCCACTGCCCTGGGGAGCCTGGGCAGTGCCAACCACCCTCTGGGGGAAGAACCTTTCCCTGAGATCCACCCTGACCCTGCCCTGACACAGCTCCAGCCCTTCCCTGGCTGCTGTCCCTGGTCCCCCCAGAGCAGAGATGGTGCCTGGTATGGACTGGATATGTTGAAAATACAAGAAACCACCTCTGATTTTTATTCCCCACACATGTGCAGAAGCAAATAAAAAACCCCAACAACTGTGGAGTTGAGGACAAAGCACAGAAGTCAAACCACATGCTGGGACTGACTGTGAGGAGATCACTGCCCTTCCCAGACACCAGCCCTGTGTCCCAGCAGCCACCAACACACAGGCAGCATTCCACACCTCCTACTCCAGGTTTACACAAGCCCTGCAGCTCAGCAGGTCTGCTGCACCTCTGTGCTGAGCAGGGCCTGGTTTATACAACACTCAGTTCTGAGCAATGCCCACACTCTGCTCCTGGCTCCTCACAGGATGCTCAGGGTTAACGACCAGGGTTTGGTTGTGTCTCATGAGGACAGAGCAGATGATCCAAGCACAGAGGGAAGGAGGTCAGGAACACCTGGTGGGTGATTTACAGGACCAAAACCACCCCAAAACTGCTCTAGATGCTCACACACAACCAGTGCCCAGCACTACAAGCAGTTACACCACAACCACTGACCTCCACCCTGCTTCTGATGCTGAAGGCACCACTTCCAGCAGAACCAAGTCAAGACTTTGAGGTGCTTACTTTTTACTTCAATTTTAAGACAAGACTCTATCTATCTCACCCAATATCAGATGTAGGGAAAGCAGCACAGATAACCTCCAGAAATCCCCTCCAGCCTGAATTCTTCAACTATTGTGACCACATCACTTTGCAAAAGATTATTAATATATTATTAAATTATCTAATGTATATTTACATAATTTGCAAATCCCCATTGGCTGGTGACTCAGAATCTCAGTTTGGATAAGGTGTCCCCTTGTTACTGCATCTCAGCTCAAGGTGACTTTCAGTCACACCTCCATCTTGCCCCTTGTGTGGTGACATTTGTCACATTGACCACGAGCACTGAGTGAGAACACGACTGCACCTTCCTGAAATTACAGCTCTGGGCAGCACCACGGACTTTGCCTCCCTGTCAGCTCCATCCCAGCTCTGCAGCACACACAGCTCTGCTGCTGATGCCACACAAATGTCAGGAGGACCAAATTCTTCCATGGAGCACTTCAGGCTGAACTCATGGAACGTGCTGCAGCCCCCGGACCTGCCCAGCCACAGGAGCAGGCAAGGAACAAATTGTTCCTTCAGTGAGGCATGTGAGGGCTAGAGAAGCTGCACAGAGATTCAGCAGGGGATGAATGTGTGTCCCTCTCACTGCTGGAGGGATGTCACAGCAATCCACAGGTGTGGCCACAATGGCACCACCCACAGCTCTCAGTGCTGGGAGAGACACAGAGGCTGCTTGGTGCCTGTCCAACCCCTTCCCCAAAAAATAACCTCCCAAGGGTGATGCTGAGCTATGGGAACCTCAAAACAGGGCTGCTAGAGAGACAGAATCATTACACTCCCAACATGAAGCAAAAGGGGATTAAGCAACATCTGTATTTTGGTTTGGATACCATGGAATCACAGACTGGTTTGGGTTGGAAGGACCTTAAAGCTCATCCAGTGCCACTCCCTGCCATGGGCAGGGACACCTTCCACCAGCCCAGGCTGCTCCAACCTGGCCTTGGACACTTCCAGGGATCCAGGGGCAGCCACAGCTGCTCTGGGCAACCTGTGCCAGGGTCTCAAGGCCTGGAATTTCTTCCATATATGTAATTTAAACCTACTCTCTGGCAGTGGGAAGCCATTGCCTCTTGTCCAGTCCCTCCAGGCCCTCATCAATAGTCTCTCTCCATCTTTCTAGTTGGCTCCCTTCAGGTACTGGAAGGTCACAATTTGGTCACCCTGAAGCTTCTCCTCTCCAGGCTGAACAATCCCAACCCTCTCACTTGTCCTCACAGCAGATCTGCTCCATCCCTCTGGATCAACTCTGGTGCCTCCTCTGGTCTCACTCCAACAGGTCCATGTCTCACTGCAGGAAGGGGCTGCCTCCACCACCTCCCCAAATATACTTTACCCCAGTCACCATGAACAGCAGAAAAAGAAAATAATATTGGCTTCTCTATCAGCCACCAGAGGGGAGGTAATGGAAGAAATTATTTACTAGAGGTATTTAAGTCACATCCCTAATCATCTCTCTTTACCCATAATTATTAGGATTGCTGAAAAGCGTTTTCTAACCCATGTCTTTGTGCCTGACTTCCAGCACTCTATACTCAAACTGTCTATAATCACCAAATTGAGCCCTTTCTCCCAGTTCTTTTATCTGCACTGACCATTGTATCTATTTATTTGTAACACAGGCTGGTTTGTCATTCTATTTTCAAAGACTGGACTCAAAAGATCTTTTTCTCATTTCCCTTCTATAATATTCAACACCAACACCTCTTCACCCCGTTTTCTTGCACAGTACACAAATATCACAGGGCTTCTTCATTTCCCTTTACAGAAGAACAAACACTGTCTGAAACAGCAGAACACAAAGCCAAGGCCATGACTCCCAGCACCTCAGCATTCCAAAACCAGGCAGAGATAGAGATCATCTTCCAGCTCATTGGGATCCGTTCCTATTAAGGATCCCTGAGCTCTAACGAGCTCAGACACGTAGAACAGAGTCAGGATGGTGTAAACAACAGAAACAAGGAGGTGCACAGAGAGAGAACTTCCTCCCAGATGAGCACTAACAGCAATGAGATTTGATGACCATAAAATCTGGTTCAGCACTGAGCTGGGGATTTGAGAGAAATCCAGAAGACAACGCCAAGAGGAATCGGCTGCACGGGAAGAGATGCCCTGACATCTGGATACGACATGACAACCTGGCTCCTCGGAGGGAGAGGTGATCTCCACAAACTTCAGGAGCACATAAAGAGGTCAGATGTTCTCCCCACTCCTTCCTGAGTGAGCCAACAGAAGCTCAGTCCTGCTCTCAGCCAGCAGCACCCCGAGGTTGTACCCCTGTTTGGGCCTCTTGGAACCCCACTTCCAAAAATAAGGCTCTGCAGGTATCTCAGGGGGTTGTACACCAGCTTTATGTATTAAGGAATCCTCATTTATGTAGAATTTATATTCACCTACACAGACACACAGCAAAACTATCCAAGGCTAAAAATTCCAATCTTAACTCCCAAGGTTTTTCTCCTTCCTCCTTACACAGGTGATGTTTCCCCAGTAAGAAAAAGAATTAAACAAAGAAATAAATAAAACAATCAGACACACAGGAGAAAAAAAAACCCAAATAACTAACTAGAGAGTCCTTTGGAGAAAAAGAAGCTAAAAAATAACCAGCTGAGAAATATCCTAGTGATGATCTAAAGCAAAATTGTCTCTAAAAGTGCACCATGAAGGTTCATGACTTTTATTCTGATTTTTTGATGCTGGACATTAAACAGATCAAACATCTGCATTTATCAGGGGTAACAGTGACTGAAGAGGCTTTAAATATCCAGTTCTATTAAGCCAATTATGTTAAAGAGGGAAAGCAAAGCAAACTAGAAGGTTGTTCCTGCCAACCCCAACTTTCCAGGTTCCCATTCCCTGCTCCCTGTTTCAAAGGCTGCCTTTCCCCTTCCTTAGGCCAGGATCCATCCTGCCCCCAGCACTTTTTCTCCCACCACCCTCATTCCCACTCCTGGCCAGGAGTGCACATCCCCACAGGAGCAGAGCTGTGGAGAGGACTCCTCCTTTCTGATCACACACACCACCCCCCAGCTTGCTTTGGAACCCCACTTCCCAAAATTCAGGCTCTGCACATCGGTCTCACACTGCTGAACGAGCTACAAACCATTCCTTCACACAAGAACATCCTTCTCCTTCCCATCAAAGGCTGTGAATGCACTCGGGAATTATGTAAATCTCATTCAAGGAGAGCAATTTCCATGCAGGCTGATGGAGGAATGTGTGTCACTGTAACACACTGCAGCTACAGCCACTCCACTGACTCAGAAATAATTCCCTGCACACCCCAAAGCGGATTCACCACCAGCCATGGCCAGGAACTGAAGCAAACCCAGATCCTGCACTTCAGAGAGGCTGAGGGGAATTCAGCCCCTCCAGAGGCCTCTTCACCACCCCTCACCTCTGCTCTGAAAAAGGTGGGATAAAGCACGAGAGAGCTGAATTCCTCACTGTACACCTCTCTGGGTCAGACCTCGAATATTATTCTGTATCCTGAATCCCAGGATCACTGAGGTTGGAAAAGCCCTCCCAGATCATCAGGTCCCCCCTGTGCCTGATCCCCACCTTGTCCCCAGCCCAGAGCTCTGAGCGCCAAGGGACTCAGACTCCAAACCTCCCTGGGCAGCCCCTGCCAGTGCCTGACCACCCTTTCCATGAGGAAATTCCTGCTGATGTCCCACCTGCCCCTCCCCTGGCACAGCCTGAGGCCGTTCCCTCTCCTCCTGTCCCTTGTTCCCTGGGAGCAGAGCCCGACCCCCCCCAGCTCCCCCCTCCTGTCAGGGAGTTGCAGAGCCAGAAGGTCCCCCCTGAGCCTCCTTTTCTCCAGGCTGAGCCCCCCCAGCTCCCTCAGCCTCCTCCAGCCCTTTCCCTGGACACCTCCAGCCCTTCAATGTCTTCCTGGTCATGAAGGGCCCAGAACTGGACACAGGATCTGAGCTGCCCCACACCAGTGCCCAGCACAGGGGGACAATCCCTGCTCTGGCCCTGCTGCCACACCAGTGCTGGCACAGCCCAGGTGCCCTTGGCCTCTTGCCCTCCTGGGGGCACCCAGCCACTCGTGTCCAGCCACTGTCACCAGCACCCCCAGGGCCTCTTCCACCTTCCCAGCTGCTCTGTCCCCAGCCTGGAGCTGCAGGGCGTTGTTGAGATCCAAGAATAGGACCCAACACTTGGCCTTGTTGAGCCCAATAAACCCCCTGGCCTCACACCCCCCCTGGGGCTCCCCACAGGCCTTTCCCAGTTCCAAGAGCAGACACTCACTGCCTATTTCAGGAGCATGAAACACAACGTTTTCAGCTCTCACCTTCTGCAGGTTCTAATAACCCAAACTCATTTCTCCCTGGGTCAGTGGCCACTTCCAACCTCCACCTCTCAGGCAGCAAGAGCCTCTCAGCAGCTCTGAATCAAACACTTATTGTTGAGGATTTTTTCATCCTCATGGATTTTCCAGCCCCTCAAGCAGCACACAGCCAGTTTTTGTCAGGCAGCCACCTTACACAGGACAATTGCAGTTTATTTATTTTTAAATAAGATTAGAGGGCCTCACCACAAAACTCAATGACAGCAACTCAGAAGCAAATGCTTTTTGTGGTCCCAAAGCTACTCAGACACTGGTCCTTGTCCATCTGGAGCACTTCTGAACTTACAGAGCTACACCAGACACAGGGAATGCACAATTCCAGCAGCTAAAGATGTTCTCTGGGCTGGTACCTGCGGTGCTGGGCCTGTTGCTCACCTACCACACCACAAACCCAGGGCAAGGCACTTTTCCCTGCCTGAAACACGCCCTGTCACAGATTCAAGTTTTGGAAGTTGCCTCATATTGAAGAGCAAAGACTCAGGTGATCATCATGGCCATCACCAACAAAGAGCCAAAGGTCTGGATCACCCACAGAGGGTGAGGGGGAACAACCTACAGACAGGAGCCAGGACCAAATCCCTCCTGCTACACCTCTGACACACCATCCCAAACACAGCATGATGTCCCTGCTACACAGCCAAGGATATGTGGGGAAGGGGCCATGGAGATGTTCCAAGGGCTGAAGCCAGGCTGGGAGAACTGGGGGGGTTCCCCTGGAGAAGAGAAGCTCCAGGGAGACCTGAGAGCCCCTTGCAGGGCCTGAAGGGGCTCCAGGAGAGCTGGAGAGGGACTGGGGACAAGGGCTGGAGGGACAGGACACAGGGAATGGTTTCAGATTGAAAGAGAGCAGGGTTAGATGGGATATAGGAAGGAATTGTTGGCTGTGAGGGTGGGGAGGCCCTGGCACAGGTTGGGCAGAGAAGCTGTGGCTGCCCCTGGATCCCTGGAAGTGTCCAAGGCCGGGTTGGAGCAACCGGGGACAGTGGAAGGTGTCCCTGCCTGTGGCAGGATGAGCTTTAAGATCCCTTCCCACCCAAACCAGTGTGGGATTCCATGATTCCCAGAAACCTGCAGCAGCACCAGGTGCCCACAGAAAGCAGCAGCAAACCCAAGCACCCAAGAGGACCCAGGGCAGGGCTGGTGCTGCAAACCCCAGTTAATTTTAACCCAGCAAACAACCAGGCCCACAGGGCTAAATGGCACTTGTCAAAAGGAATTCTGCAGTCAGTTAAATTAACAGCAGCCAGGGCCCCAAACTGTCCTTCTGATTACTAAACAGGGATTTGAAGGACCTCACAAATTAGCATGAGAGCAACAATAAATTTACCTTGAGATTTCCAGCACCATATTTTTTATTCTAGAATAATCCAAGTGTTTTTTTCTTTTCTCCCCCTCCCAAGCAGCAAAGCAGCTGTAATTTTAAGTAAATATTAATGTCAACAATCAGTGGTAATACTGCCCCTTATATTAAGCAAATATGGTTGCTAATGTGACCTTTACATATAAATTCCAAGTGCAAGACTGTATCCCATTTCAGGGGCTGCAGGTATCTCAGGGGGTTGTACACCAGCTTTATATATTAAGGAATCCTCATTTATGTAGAATTTATATTCACCTACACAGACATGCAGCAAAACTATCCAAGGCTAAAAATTCCAATCTTAACTCCCAAGGATTTTTCTCCTTCCTCCTTACACAGGTGATGTCTCCCCAGCAAGAAAAACACAAGTGGAATTAAACAAAGAAATAAATAAAACAATCAGACACACAGGAGATAAAGAAAACAAACAAACAACTAACTAGAGAGTCCTCTGGAGAAAAAGAAGCTAAAAAATAACCAGCTGAGAAATATCCTAGTGATGATCTAAAGCAAAATTGTCTCTAAAAGTGCACCATGAAGGTTCATGACTTTTATTCTGATTTTTTGATGCTGGACATTAAACAGATCAAACATCTGCATTTATCAGGGGTAACAGTGACTGAAGAGGCTTTAAATATCCAGTTCTATTAAGCCAATTATGTTAAAGAGGGAAAGCAAAGCAAACTAGAAGGTTGTTCCTGGCAGCCCCAGCTTTCCAGGTTCCCATTCCCTGCTCCCTGTTTCAAAGGCTGCCTTTCCCCTTCCTTAGGCCAGGATCCATCCTGCCCCCAGCACTTTTTCTCCCACCACCCCTCTGCCCCTTTCCCTTTCCCAGGAGGCATCAGCTCCCACCGGGGCAGGATGGGCCCTGCAAAGGCAGGAATTTATGGAGCTGGAACATGTAAATGGCTGATTTCAATATTTCTTTGATCTGCAGTAAATTACAGGCCCCGTGCTGCCCTCAGTGCTGCCAGCCAAGCAAACCAACTCCAGAGGATCCCAGATTCCTCCCTGGGGAATTCTGGGCGAAGCACCTTGAACTTCTCCACCATCCCAGCAAACCAAAGCACAGCCAGGGCTGGTGCTGGGACCACAAAGCCACGGGAAGGGCTCATTCCTCAGCCTCTGCTGATCCCGGGGGGCCTGGAGGGATCCTCCAAGGATTTCAGCCCTGCACAAGCTTGGTGGGCCCACCCTGCTGAGGGACCATTTGTTTTGCTTCTCTCTTCTGCAGAATAATATGGGAAATCATGTTACACTCGTCAGGACAGACAAATGTTATCATTCCCCAGCTCCTAAACCAGAATCCCAGAATTGTTTGAGTTGGAAGGGACTTTAAAGCTCATCCAGTTCCACCTCCTCCCATGGGCAGGGACACCTTCCACTAGACCAGGCTGCTCCAAACCCTGTCCAACCTGGCCTTGAAGATGAGCAGCATTTTGTTTCCCTCAAGAGAGGTGAGAGATTCCAAGTTCTCCCTGTTTGCACAGGTTCATTCCAGCTACACCTCCAAAGTGGGATTATTGGATATTTATTTATAACTCATGTGCACTCTTTTAAGTGTGAAAAGGCTGATGTCATGTAACATTCCCATCCTCCAGGCCTCCACATTTTAAGTCTTGCTCAATTTGCCCTAAAAAATAAACCAAAAAAAGCACAACCAAATGTTATTTTTAGTAAGGTATTCCTCAAAAAAAAAATTCAGCATTACTATAACACCAGAATTGAGGCAGTGAGAACAAAAATCATCCAATGGAATATCACTGGAATGGAGAGGAGAAAACAAAACAAAACAATACAGCTGGTTGAGGAGCCTAAATGCTTTGTAGCACTGGATTTATATACTTGCAAATTGTTAAAGCTTTTTAAATCAACTAAAGGTTTACAAATTTGGGATGGAAACAAATGCCTCCTCCTCAGCTGGGGGAGGCTGCCTGAGTCTGTCTTGTTTGAACAGCTCACACAGCAGGTTATTTAGAAAATACCAGCTCTCAGTGCATTCACACACACATTTATAGGTTACAGCAGAGAGGAAATGCATCTCCCAGCTGACAAGAAGAAAAGCATCACACACTCCAACAACAGGTTTGCCACGAACAACCAGACCCAGGGTTCAAATATGTTCCACCAACTGATTACAGCACTATTTTTAGTCCTCTCCTATAACAATAGTGGGTAAAGAAAGAATGTGAAGTCACAAGTATTAGACAGGATTAGGTGGTTTAACTACTATTTTTGTAGTAAAGGATTCATCATTAGAATTGCTACTACCATTAGCACTGGAAGCAAAAAGCTATTGAAATGGCAGATTGGCTAATGCTGTACCTGGCACTGGGCCAAGATGATTAATGATTCAGGGGACAGAAATAACTGCAAGAAAAGCAGCCTTTCAGAGGGGCTCTCCTTCGTTAGCTAATTATGTTTCGCCTCAAATTTTATTCACCCAGGGAAGAGCTTCATTAACGTGGAATTTAGGTTACCCTGTGATGGCTCAGCACATATTGTTGGGGTGCAAAACTAAAAAATATTAGGTGACAGATGAAATAGTCTTAATTTTGCCCCTCTGGAGCTGGCAATACCTTGGGAAAATTGTGTTCAGCATCCCAGGTGTGTGTCTGTCTGGATCAATGGTGTTGTGCAAGCACTGAGCTCCGGTTTATTCGAACCCAGCAGAGCTTTTCCTTTCACTCCCACTCCTACTCTGACCCTCCAAGGTTTAAATTCAGAGGGAAAAAGGTATAAAGAAGGGACACAGCACTGCCTAATTCCAGTGGCAAGCTCTGCCAGGAGCAGATGTGAGTGGCCCTGTGCCACACCAACTGCTGGCAGAGAGGTTTTAGGAACAGTCAAGTTTCACCCCACGAAGTCTGAGGCAAAATTTGTGCACAGGGCAAATCACACAGCCAGATGTCCCCAGTAAAAACAACTGCCCTGGAATAAAAGTTATCCTGAGCAGAGGCAGGAGTAACAGGAGAGCTGGGAGCAGATCCCTCCCATCACATGGCACTGCACAAAGGCAAGTCTGTTCAGTGCAAGATCAGAGAAAACAGCCTGGAATTGTCTCAGACACACCTAAGAGCAAGTTTTTAGACCCAGGCTACACCAGAGTCACTGCTCTGGAACAGCTCGTGGACAGGGAGATTTCCCAGCAGCTGGAATGTCTTGTGGCAGTTTGTGAGGAAGAAGCAGCTGGGGATGGATTGGGTGGGTCAGATCTTACCCAAAGTTTACAAAAATGAATCACAACCTGCTCTGCAGATGGACAGAGAGGTCACAGCAACTCAGCAAACCACAAACTACACTAAGGGGAAAGTTGGGGAGAGGGAGGAAGAAAACAAGCAGGACAAGTTCTCTAATAAAGCTCTACTCAAAGCACGCTTGGGCACAAAATATCAACTTAAATACTTGAATGCTTCTTGAAATTTGTAAATTCAGTAGTGTGAAAGTGTCTTTGCTCTTCCTGGGCAGACTACTATGGTGATTCACCATGGGAGAAATCACAGTGCCAGCACTTGGGCAATCCCAACTAGAACCACTGCCTGTCAGGGACAGTAAAACCTGTGGATCTGGAGGAATATTAGATTCCTGAACATTTAGGGTGTTTACTCTCCCCTGTACATCAGAAGGATTTTCCAATCCATAACCCTAAATGTCCAACTAAGCCAATCTACTTGTGCTCCTTCTACCTCAGGAAGAATGTTCAAAAGGCAATATAAAGCAGAAAACTGAATTAAATGTTCCAATTCCCCTCCCAAGATATCCCTTTACTATGGAGAAATCTCTGTGAAACAAATCAGCCAAACCAGACATTTCATTTCAGCAAGGAATTATGTTCTAAATTACCTGGGTATCAAGTTAGTATCGGTTTCAGGGTCAGCAGAAGGAAAGCCCTGACCAGTTCACTGAGATACAAGGAAGTTCCCAGGAAAATTCAACAGATTTAATCAAACATGCATCAGAAATGAAACATTTCAGCAGAAGCCATCTTCAAAACCTGAGCCACACAGTGTGGCTGTGACAAGGGACTCACTCCATGGTTTCAACTCCAGCTCAGACAACAAACCCAATTATTTAGAGCACAGCAGCCCTGAAATGCTCTTTCCACAGATCAGAAATCATGGAATGGTTTGGGTTGGAAGGGAAATTAAAAGATCATCCCTTTCCACTCCCTGCCATGGGCAGGGACACCTTCCACCAACCCAGGTTGCTCCAAGCCCTGTCCAACCTGGCCTTGGACACTTCCAGGGATGGGGTGAAACCTCTGTCCTCAAGAGTTCACTGTCACTTCAACAGGATTTCCCTTTGGAAGAACGAAACCAGGGCTTCCACAATCTTTTTAGAGGACCTTGCCACAAGTTTAAGGCAAACCCTGGTCATGGTGCCTGCCAAGAGACACCCAACATTGTCAAACATCCCCGAGTCCAGACGCTCTGGGAGCAGGGAGCAGCATTTTGAGTAGCTGTGCTCCCAAAGGGAAGCTGCCAGGAGAATCACCTTCTGTCTCCACTTGAATTCAAGCTCCCAGTGAAGAACCTGCACAGTCATATTGCCAAAAGGCAAAAAACTGAGCATAAACCCCAGTCCCAGCCCTGTTGCTCTCGCTATTCTTCACCAACTACATGTGAAAAATTCCCCACATTCAACAAGGCGATCCCTGCAGAGTTCCATTGTCTCCAGTTATTAATTAAACATGCTCTCAGAGAAAGCAAATGCCTAAAATCATTTGCTTCCACTGAGCAACTCCCACACTACCCAAACTGCAATCCAGACAGTCTAAGTATATCCATTCACCTCAATTCCACAGGGACCACCACCACAGGAACTCTGCCTTCACTCCAGTTCAGGAACACACAAGCCACAGGAGACCCCATCCAAGAAAGTCCAGCCAATTTTCCTAAAAAACCTGCTCAGTGTTGATAACTTGTCCCAGCTGAATATCTCAACTGTTGTTTCGTTCCCCCCAGGAGCTGTTTGGGGTTGGAAGATCTGTGCAACCTTTCATAGCCAAGACAAACCAACCCAGGCCATTACTCATCTGGAGCCATCCTGTGCCTCTACCTACGTGATGTTCTGATCTCTATCCGTGGTTTTTCCTGGAGAAAGAGCATAAAAACACCCCAGAGCAGCCAAGGTAACTGTCTGCCCTACAGCAATCAGGCAGTGCCAGTGAATGACACACTAAATCTCTTTAATATTAAAATTACTGGTGGACCTTCAGTGTCTGAAGAGACAAAGAGGAATTCATAATATTTGCTATTTTGCTATATTTGAATTTATAATATTTATTATTTATAACAGTTGCTATTTATTTGGAGTTCATAGTATTTACTGTGGATGGTGAATCTTTGATACCTAAATGTGTAAAATGACAGGAGCATCTTTAACTGCTTAATTGTATATAACAACTTGGCCCCACACACCTTATGGAAAAGGGGAAAATGCAAGAAGAAAAGGAAGTTTCTAGGTAAAATACAAAAAGAACCAGCACTGTCCTAACAAGAGGACACCACCTACTTCCCTGGGAGGAGGGAAACTTTTCCTGAGGCCATCCCTGCTAAAGCCACTCACAGCTCAGGACGAGAAGTGACCAGGAAGAACAGCCAGCACAACAAAAACATGAAAACCAAGGATAATGTGGCTGAGTCCTGACTCACAGCACTGCTGGGGTTTAGTAACACCATCAAATGCTATCATTTGGGAAAACTCACTGGAGCATTATCACCAACAGACAGAGATGGCTGTCTACATGTGCAACAAAGGAGAAACTGGGATTCAACAATTCAAACCCCTCTACCTTTAATTACGACCTCCCAAGCTCCAGGCACACATTAACCTATATTAGCCTCTAATTATTTTTTTCTGACACCCCATTATCTTTTAGCTACTGAGTTTCCTAACCAGTCTTCCAGGCTGGGCCCTCACTGCACAGTCTTTGAAAGTCTAAGATAAAAAGTACAGGAATAGAAATGTATCCTTAAGAAACTGAGACTCAGCAGCCATCCATAATGATTCACTATCCCTGCATGTCCCAGCACTTCCTTCCACTTCTGTTCTTACAGGACAAATTCAGTTCTACTCCAGCTAAGCCCAACCTGAATTAATCATTTTGTGTGCATAAGATTAGTCCTCGCTCCAAGGAATTTATAATTTAAGAAGCAGATGGAGAGGTGGCCAAAAAGTCAAAAAGAATGGTAGTATTAAAATTATTATATCCTGCAATTGAGCACAACCCCAAGGCAAGCAGAGAACCGTGGAAGAAGAGGCACCAAGAAGGGAAGGAGCAACAGGCCCAGATAAAAGTGCCCAGCAATCACTGGAGCACATGGTACCACCCTGAGACAGGCTGAGTGCCCCACCTCAGAGCTCACCCTGGAGAAATGAAACCCAGGCATTGGTTCAGGGATGGACACTGAATGCAAACCACCAGGACCATGTGATAAACACCAAAACCCCACCAGGAAGCAGAAGAGATAAAGCCCCAACGTTAACTCTGTTATGGGGGGTTATTTCCTGAGCTCAGAGCACAGAACACACTGGGGGAAACACGGAAAGCATCACCCACAACCTTGTGAGCTCCATCCTGCAGGTGGATTTTGCCCACACAACCTTCTCCCAAGTGTTCTGCCTCCAAAAAGTACATGCACTGCATTTTAGAAGTTCATTTAAACTAGATAAGCTAATGAGTTTCCTTTCATTAACTAATGGATTTGTAACTATCACTTCATTCAGGAAGTTACTGAAGAAAACCAAGCTGAGCAACAAAACACTGACAACACATCTACAGGTAGGATTCTTCTGTTTGAGTCAAAGTTTAAGTCTTTTCATTATTAAATAAATAAAAGTTCCAATACCAGCAGAGCTTTTAATGACTGCAAGCTTGGAGTGCCTTGTCCCCACCCCCCTTATCCCCAGTGAGTTTTGCTGTCTTTGCCTTCAGGGATTTTCAGTGACAGGAAGATGAAAGCATGAGCTGGAGGAAAAGAGGATTGAGAATCTATGACATCACTTTCATTCCTGAAGTCACCTTTCCCCAAAATGCCCAAACAAGAGCAGTCCCTGCCCAGGCATCCCCACCCCAGACTGCAGGACAGCTTTGATTTGAAAGACCTACAAATTTCAGCCCTGCAGCAAGAAACTTGCTTATTGTTTCTTACACAACTTAAAGCACATTAAGATCTCTTGTACTGATGTCTCTTTAAACAAGTTTTACATTTAGTGACAGAAAACTTGGATAGTAAACAGAAAAATTACACGTTTCAGTGGAGTTATTTCCTTGGAAGTGATACCTAAAATACTATGTTTCCACATAAGGGAATAACAACAATATTTTTCCAGCTGCTTTGTTCCTATTGTAGTATTTTATGCAATTTTTTTTTCTTCCAGAACAAATTAACAGGGCACTTGGGTTTATTCCTTTGCTGAGGTACACAGTGACTTCAGTGAGGTTGCAAAATTCCTTGCAATGTTTGCTTTTAAATGGTCTGGTTGGCAACACATCCCCTGGGGAGGCATAGCAGGGGAGCAAGGGCTGGGCTGCTTTGATTTGAAAAACCAGGGGCAGGAGATGCCCAGGAAGGTTGCAAAAGCTCTTGTGTCTGCTGCCCTGGCAGTATCTGTGGGGATCACTCTTTTTTCAAATGTGCTTACGCTCGGGTTGTGCTGCCTCTCGGAGAGGAAGCACATCCCTGTCTTTGATGAGTGAGTTACAGGTCACAGACAGCAAGAGGAGTGAGTCAGACACTCATTTAACTCCAGCTCAACTCACAATGCAAGCACTGAAAGGACTTCTAGTAAACACTGCCACAGACACATCTTGGCCCACCACCCTTTAAGTGGCTCTAAGAATTCGCTGCGTTTCTAGAACCACTGGTTTGTGACATTTTTAAAGCTGTTCTCTTCCCAGTTCAGCTGAGCACACCATGAGCACCTTCCCCTCCCTATTACAACCAGAAAACTGCCAAAGCCAAAGCAAAGGAACCCAGGAAAACATATCACCAGCAAGTTCCACCACTGTGTTTTCCAATATTGGGAAGGGTAAAAGCCCAACCTACATGCATTGGCAGTTTTGTAATACCATTACATAAGAATTATTTAACTACAGCAACAGATTTGAAAAGCAGCAGCAGCAGCAGCCGTGGCCACGCTGGTTCACACATCAGGAAAAACACAAAAATCAATAAAGTGAACGATGAATTTTGTAAACATGCATTTGACTGTCACAGAGAGTGGACTGGGATTTCAACACCCCCAAGAGCAGAAACCTTTCAGCTCCGAGCTCCTGAGGCACCACGACGCTGAGAAAACAAAAAGCAGGACCACTGCCACTCCGACCTCACCAGAACCAGACCCAGCGTTAAAAAAGTGCCTTTCCAAGGCTCTCTGACAAGTGTGGGTGCAAGAGCAGGCTGCCCACCCTGGGCTGGTGCTGTACCTGGTGCTCTGCGTGGATGTTGTCCCCGGTGGGCCAGCGGTGTTTGCTGTTGTTGTAGCCGCCGCCGCCGCTCCCTCCTCCCCCGAGCTGCTCCCCGTGCTGCCTCTGGAAGAAATAATCCACCATGGCGTCGTCCTGGGAGCGGCCTGCGACCCCTATGGAGCCCGGAACAGGACTGGAGTGTGTCCCTGCTGCGAGTGCCTGGTTTGCAGCTGGCTGTGGCTGAGCCTGGGACCCTGTTCCAGATGTCAGTACAACAGGCATGTTGGGATTAGCTGTATCTTGAGTGTGCTGCTTCAGGTGGGGGCTGAACGAGTCCTGCCACAGAACTGCTTTTCTCTTCAAAACACACGCTACGCTCATTCCACCAGCACCTGGAGCGGGGAGAGATGGTGGGAAAGGGAGATGGAAAAGAAAACATGAAATCCTTGCAGCTCCTTACATGTTGAAGAAATCCTTACAGTCTTTACATTTTAAATAATACACTCATCTTGTGACTGGCAGGGGAACATCACGGTGGCAACTCTGAGAATCCCAGGATGTGCTGAGCTGGGAGGGACCCCCAAGGCCCATCCAGTCCAACCCTCAGCCCTGCACAGGCCCAGCCCCAAGAGTCACCCCCTGTGCCCCAGAGGAGCAGCCAAACCCTCCTGGAGCTCTGGCAGCCTTGGGGCTGTGCCCACTGCCCTGGGGAGCCTGGGCAGTGCCAACCACCCTCTGGGGGAAGAACCTTTCCCTGAGATCCACCCTGACCCTGCCCTGGCACAGCTCCAGCCCTTCCCTGGCTGCTGTCCCTGGTCCCCCCAGAGCAGAGCTCAGTCCTGCCCCTGCTGTGCCCCTGCCCAGGGAGCTGGAACTGCACTGAGCTCTCCCCTCAGTCTTCCCTGGCTCCTTTTAACACTCATTTGCTCCATTAATCCAGCACCTGAAACAGCACCTAAAAATGCATATTAACCAGAAATCCCACACTCTGTGCTGCACAGGGTTAGCAGGACACACAAGACTCGTGTAAGGTGCCCATGAGCCTGACATCAGAACGCAAATTTCAGTGGTGCACAACACTCTGACTGGACTGGAGTGCTGCCACAGAAAACTGCAGGAAAAAAGCTCCCCAAAACCTCCATGGAACACAAATGACACCAGCAGTGCCTGTTTATACCTGACAAATGAGGGTAGATCCTCAATCAGTACAAACACACAGCCCCACAGTATCCTGATGTGTTCCCCCAGTCATGCAAAGCAGCAAAGCAACAGTCTGGAGTTGCCTTTTGTCCCCAGTGCAAACCTAAAATCCTGAAATTCTGCTTGTCCAGTTAATGAAGTCCCTCTTCCTGCTAACTCAGAAGCTGGTTGTGGTCATGAGATATAAAACACATTGGCATGTTTTACGAGATTCCCTGGAAAAAGGGCAGGTAACCCCTGGTGCCCAGGATCTCGGGAGAACCTTCCAGAGCCGGCACAACCAGCAGTGCCAGTCCCACTGTCGATGGCACCAGGGCAAAACTGGACTCATAAAAACCCTCCCACACATTCTCAGTGCCCAGTGCACTGAATACCCCAATAAAACACCCCAATAAGTAAATAAAATACCTCAAATGCTTTGCATACACCCAAAACAACCCAGGATAACCTGCAGACGAGGCAGACAGAACTCACTAGTTTACTATTCCCCAAATATTTTGGTAACATCCCAGCAGCACAAAACCATGGAATTTTGTTTGGTATTTTAAGACAACACTATCAGAGCAATAAAGGCACTACAGGTGTGAACAGCAAAGTGTTTTCCTTGTTATATAATGCTCACACAGAAAGCAAATTTATATATAAAGGCATGGGACAGTCCTGGTTGGTCTTTACTAAAATCTTTATGACTTCAGGTACATAAATGCAAGAGTTCTAAGGATGGAACTGGGGTGGTGGGGGTTGGTTAGGCCTTAGGGCCCCCCAGCACAGCTGCACACCAGCCCCAGGATCCTTTACTGTTGTACCTTGGTGGCTCCTGAGAGCAGCTCCAAGGTCCCTCCCTGCTCATCACAGCAGTTCTGAACAACACCAACTACTACAAGTAACTTCCAAGAACAATCTTCCACCAGTGGGGAGAGAAATAAAAAACTCCAGTCCTATCTCTGATCAAACTTGGTGAGGTTTGTCCTCCTAACTGAGAGCAGGGTTTAATATTCAGAAGAAAACCACTCTGAAAACTGCAGAGATCAGATATTTTTAATTGCACCCACAAGGTGATTTGTTGCCACAAACACACACGCAGCCCCCACGGCCACTCTGCAGGGCTTTTTATACACTCACAACTTAAACAGCAGCAACATTCAACAGGATTAACTCCTCTGGCTCCCCAAGAGCCTGGAAATCACCACCGTCCCCAAATACTTGAAAAAAACACTGTGACAACATGATATTGCTAAATCTTCACTGATGTTAAGAATTCAATTCGATTTAATGGCATTTTCCCCTTGGTTTCCCTTTTGCAAACAGTATCAAAGACCCTTCAGTAACATCAAAAGAAGCACTAAATAAGAACAAAAAATCACGTAATTATTGGGAAGAAATTCATGTATCACCAAGTTGGGGTGTGTATTAACTGCAGACAGTGAAACCTAAGCAGCCCCTTGAAAGGAGGTTACAAATTATCTCAGGCCAGTGTTTAAAAAAACCACCTAAACAAATCTAGGGAGATACTATGAATCCATAAAAAAAATATTCCCAGTATATTGTGACAAGCCCGTTTCCAGGGGGAAACCACAAGGTACAAAGTTGCAAGTCTGCACAACCACAGCCTTTGCTCCCTCAAAGGGCTGCAAGGAAAGGCTCTAATTCATTTCTGGGTTAATTTGCTCGCGGATCGTTACTAATAAAAATTTGTGTGTGGGGGGGAGGGGGTAACTCCAGAAAATCTCAGTCGATGGAATTAAGGGGATCCACAGAAGTCCCTGCAGCTCCCAGACGCTTCCTCTTTCGGCTGCAGCTCCAAACACGAGAGGAAAAACTTGGCAAAGGCGACATTTTGAAAGGGAGCAAAGGGGAACGGAGCATTGTGGGTAGTTCAAGTTTAGTTCCAAGCCGTGTTTTTATGGGAATGCCGTGTTAAGAGGCAGCGGCACAGCTGAATCCTGTCATTCAAAAGCACACACAGAGCCTCAGAAACGCGTGCAGTCACCCAAAGATCCACTCTGAACCCACTGCTGCCTCCAGAACCTCTGCAATTCCCGATCTCCCCGTAAAAACAGGTGATAAACTTTTCCCAGGTAAAGCATTTGCCGGGGAGAATCAGGAATTTACAAACAAAGGCTCCTACAACACTCAAAGGAGGCGACTTTCCTCTTCCCTGGATAAAAACATGGTGTGTAAATAAACTGATCCATGTTATCGTTACAGGCAAAATACTCCAGATTATGGGACATTCCACGAGCAACAAAAACTTTGGAGAAATCTCCCAGCAAGTTTTAAGCACCAGTGGCAGCAACACTAAATAAAGGAGCTTTAATCCACATCGAGGGATCCTCACAGCTCTTATTCCATATTCTTCTCAAAATCACAGATTACTACAAAATTAAGAGAGTGTAAACAGCCTGTTTCAAAAAGTTCAACCCCAAAGCAGAAGAGTTTGGGTTGGGTGTTTGTTTTTCGAAAGCTGCACTGAAAATGAAAGCAGAGCCATTGTTTCAGGGCTGTGTGGCTTTGGCCTACCAGAACTTTTAACGTTATCCTTGTGTTTTCCTGAAAACCTGGGGAGACACAGCAGCGAATCCGTGACCCACCAGATTCCCTAAATCAGCGTTAAAATACGGGAGGATCCATGGATCCCCTTACCCCACCTCCCCCTTCATAAAGGAAATTCCTTACTCATGATCTGCCTAATAAAAATCTCTGCTCCGCGCAAAGTTATTAAACATTGACCAAAGAAAACAACAAACAAAACAAAACAAATAAATCAGAGCGTTTCTCAGGTCGGGGCGAGAGAGAGAGAGAGAAAGAGACTCTTAATGAAATCCCAAGTTTTCAGCTCACAAGGGCCGAGCGCTGTTGTTGTGTGCGAGCACGAGATAAAAACAAGGGGGGAAATGAAAAAAAAAACAAACAAAAACCAAATAATAATAACAAAACCAAAAAATCCAAAACAAAACAAAAACCAAAGGCACAGAAACCCTCCTGCCAGGGTCACCCAGCCCATCCAAAAGGATTGTGTGCCTTCTCCTGCACCCACTCCCCCCCCCTCCGCCTCCTTTCCCAGGGACACCCAAGAGCCGCCGAACCCCCCCCACCCAAAAAAACCAGGGGGGGTGGGACCCAACGACCCCTCGGCACCGCCGGGGGGGCAACAAAGCGGGAAGAGATGAGCCCCCCCAAGGATTGGGAACGGGGAGACCCCCGGGACTGAGCCCCGCCGGGAGAACCGGGAGAGCCCCCCCGGCTCCGGGAGAGCCCCGCGGGATCAGGGGGAGCCGGGCCCGGGGTGGGGGGGGATGCGGGCGAGGGGCTCGATGGACCCTCTCCCCCCCAACCCACCCCGCCCGTCCCCCTGCCCGGCGCGCCCGGGGGGGCTCTGGGGGTAACAATGGGCCCAGGCCGCGGCCCCGGCGCGGAGCCGGGGCGGGAGCGCCCCCGCCGCCGCTTCGCCCGTTTCGGG
>VYXB01008858.1:3123-13639 GCA_013397135.1 Pachyramphus minor | reverse complement strand
TTGGAGCAGCCTGGGCTGGTGGAAGGTGTCCTGGGGGAGGTGTCCCTGCCCCTGGCAGGGTGAGAACACCCCGTGCCCGGAGGGGACTCACGTGTAGAGCGGCTGTAGCTGTAGGTGCGACGTCTTCTGTGGTGCCTGGTACCCGTAGGAGTCAAACCCTCCGATGAAGTCGACTGGGAAGAACGGGGAGAGCAGGGAGGTGAGCTGGGAGGGCACGGGGGATTCCTTCCCTGCCTCCCTCCCCACCCTGAGGGCACCCACGGGGCTCTCAGCAAGTAGCTGGGGAATCCTGAGAGCCCCTTCCAGTGCTAATGGGGCTCCAAGACAGCAGGAGAGGACTTGGGATAAGAACCTGGAGTGACAGAACAAAGGGGAATGGCTTCCCACTGGCACGGGTTAGATGGGATACTGGGGAGGAGCTCTGCCCTGGGAGGGTGGGAAGGGCCTGGCACAGGTTACCCAGAGAAGCTGTGGCTGCCCCTGGATCCCTGGAAGTGTCCAAAGCCAGGTTGGACAGAGCTTGGAGCAGCCTGGGCTGGTGGAAGGTGGTCTTTAGGGTCTTTTCCAACTCAAACTGTTCCATGATTCTATGATCCTGAGTCACCACAGCACCCTGGGGAAGTGCTGCATCCCAGGGAAATCAGAAGCACAGACTGGTTCAGGTTGGAAGGGACCACTGAAGATGATGCAGCCCGACCTCCCTGCCCCAGCAGGGTCCCCCAGGGCTCATCCCTCGGGATTGTGTTAGATGAGTTTTGGGTATCTCCAGGGGAAGGAGGCTCCACAACCTCCTCGGGAAGCTGGAAATGCAGCACCCAGGGGAGGCACAGCACCCTAGGGCACCGCAGCATCCCAGGCCAGGGCAGCATCCTGGATTGCTGCAACATCGCAGGTCATGGGAACATCCCAGGAAAACACCAGTGAGAAACAGAGGAAAGAAGCTGGAGCGATTTGGTGAGATCCTGGTGCTCCCTTCTCCTCACCGCAGCCCTTGCGCTGCCGGCAGGACAAAGTGGGTGAAATTACCTCTCACTTGTCTGCAGAGTGGGCATTTAAGGAGAATTATGGGGGAATTACGGCTCGTTTAAGGCTGTCACTTAAGGGAATTGCAGAGACAATAGATCAGCTTTCACTGCCGACATTCCCAGCCCGGCAGCTCATCCCCCCCAGGAGCCCCGGGGCAGTCACAGCGTCAGACCCCAGCACTGGGAGCACTTGGTGTCTGCGGGTGCCCCGACTGCTCCCCTGCCCACCCCTGTGCCCCCAGATCTGAACCCTCCCACTGGCACAGGGATGGGCACCAGAAAAGGGGGATCCAGCCTTTCCAGGACCCGCAGTACAACCCATCCCCCCCAAAATAACAAAACATGGAACTGCGCTCGGGGCGGGTTCACACGCGGGTGTCCAAGAGCAGGGAGCTGAGGGGGGGACACCCCACCCCTTCTGGCATATTTATCTTCCCAACTTAACATTCAGCCAGCTCCCAATTTTGACACCATCCATCCGTTTCCAAACCTAATAAGATATTCCATTAAAAAGATGCATTTGCATCCTGGGCTGCAGCAGCATTAATATTAAAAGTGTGTTGAATGCAGGAGTTTGTTTGAATGCAAACACGCCACTGGTGCATAAACCCTTTTGCTCCCTGGGTATGGAAACACCTTATTCCCGCAGGGAGCAGCCACTTTCACATGGAGATTTTGCTTTTCCGGGTACCAAAGGGGGGAAAACACAGGGATGATGCAACCTGGAACCCTTGGGACTGGGCCGGGACCACTCGTGGGTCCATGGCACTGATGGGGTGCTGATCCCAGTGTTGATCCCGGGAAAGGAACCTGATCCCAAGTGCATCTGGGTGGCTTTGCCACGTGGAACATCCCTGCCTGCAGTGGGGCTGCTGGGCTGTGCCAGCTGGCAGGAATTAATTAATGGCAGATGAGCTTTTAATGCACTTGGATGGTCACAGCCTCGGCCACCTGGTTAATTGGGGTCGGGATCAGACCAGGCAGGACAACAAGGGTTGGATAAAAGTTACCCTGGAACTTGGCTTAAACTGCTGTTTTTCCACCTGTTTTGGGGTGAAAACCCAGCAGTGAGGGGGCTGGGGGAATGCTGTGTGGGGACACACAGTATTCCCAGCTCCTTCCCAGGAGAAGGGTTCCCCCACATTCCCATGGGGCTGGAGCTGCACCAGGAGCATTCACTGGGAATTTTTCAGGGTGTGGAAGTGGCTCTTCACAGCAAGGGTGACACTCCCTGTGCTGCTAAGACCAGGGAGCTGGGGGAGATGCTCTGTCCTGGGAGATGCTCAGTTCTGGGGGAGAAGCTCTGAGTTTGGGTCAGGGGGAGCAGCGAGAGCAGTGCTGGCCCCAAATCCAACCTGGGGCTGCTGCACACAGGGGTGAGCACCCCAAATTCCACAGGAGCTGGATGCAGTGCAGTGGTGCCTCTGTGGGGACCAGGGGCAGGACTGGGACCATCTCAACCTCTTAGGGCTGAAGCCTGATCCCATGTTGGGTGGAACCAGTCCTGTTCCTGCACCCAAGGGCTGTGGGTGCTGTGATACAGCACCTCAGGGCTCCCTGTGCCTGTCCCCCTCCTCCTGGGGTGCAGCACCTCCCCGAGGCTGTGCTGGGGGACACTGGTGGCACAGGGTGGCACATCACCCCCCAGCACATCTGCCACAACAGGGATGGAAATATGAGACAAAAACCCGACCAGTGGGGATTCCTGACCCCACCTGCAACCCGCCCCTCACTCCCCCAGCCCCAACCAGGAGCTGCCACCCTGGCAAAGCTCAGGATGGCATCAGCAGAGGCTGCTCTGCAGCTCAGCCCCACATGACCCCCAGCCCAAGCACTCACAGCTGTCTTCCTCCTCCAGGAACACTTTGCTGACGTAGCAGGCGTAGACAAACCCGAAGAGCTGGGAAAAGAGAGAGGGCAGGGAGAGGCTGGTTATGGGGCTGGGACAACACAGCCAGGTGGTGTGAGGGGGGAACAGAGCTGGGTGCTGTGAGGTGGATGTCTGGAGTGTACTGGGGGGACTGGGAACATCCTGAGGCAGAGCCCATCTCCAGTGGGTTGGGGTGCTGGTTTGGGATGCAGGAGGTTGGAGGTTTTGGATGTGTGGGGGTCACAGGGATCTAAGGGGGACAGGCTGGCACCCAGCTGGGATGGCAGCACTGGGCATCCCTTTGGTGGGTGCAGCTGCTCTGAATCCCACCTCCCTTTAAAGCTGTATTTCCTTGCAGCCTCCCAAGGCTCTCAGGGAGTTTTGGACCTGGGTATGTCCCACTCCCCCTTCCCTGTGGGATGAGACAGCCCCCAGGAAGGGGGGACCCTCCCTCTGCAGCGAGCAGCACATCTGGCAGTGTCACACCGAGAACTCCCGACATTCCTGCAGCACCCAACCCACACCCTGCCACATTTTGGGATGGGCAACACCCCCAGGGTGTTGCTGGCCTGGGCTCTGCCTGCTCCTCCCTCCCCAGCCCCGGAGACACCACCCTTGGGGAGAACATCAAACACATGGATGAGCGGGGGGACATCTCCAGCCACACCAGGGGGACTCTGCCCACCCCGACCCCCCCACGCCGCTCTCACAGTCACAATTTGGGGTGGGGGAGGAGGGGGGGTGCCCTTACCGCCAGGAATATCTGCGTGGCACTGCTCACCACCTCGATGTACTGGTAGTCCAGCAGGCAGCCGCTGACCGTGATGACGTGGTGGTCCTCGGGCGCCAGGTTGGAGTTGAGCACAGGGGTCACCAGGCAGCCCGGCCCGTTCTCCATCCACCACGAGCGGTGCAGTGAGGTATTGAAGGTCATGATGAAGTCTCGGTCCTGCAGGAGGAGGAGGAGGCACAGGATGTGGAGCTGAGGCCCTTTGCAGGAGGGTTGGAACAGGAAAACGGGTTTTTCCAACCCCAGGATGCTCCATGGGGCCGTGTGAACACAGAGCAGGGCATCTCCCTCACCTGCAACCAGTGGCCAAGGGCTTTGTGGCTCCCTCCTGTGCTGCTGTCATGGACCACATGGTCAAGGTGACACGAGGATGGCACAGAGTGTGGCAACTTGGGAAGCAGCTGCTTGTGGTGCTGCTGGTCACACCCAGAGGGACAGGACCATGGGGCCACCCCCCAGCGTGCTCCAGGGATGCAGGGCAACCCCTGCTTCTTCCCTTAGGGTTTTGGGATGCCACCCCTTCACCCTCATCCCCACAGAGCCCTGTGAGGGCCCCCACACACACGTCCCCTCCTTGTTACCCCCCTACAAGCTTTGGAGCTCTCGCTGTGTCCTCTCCACAGCAGCTCTGAGGGGTCACTGGGCAGGCAGGACCCCTTTTCCTGCCCTTTCCCACCCCATGGAGGGGCCTCATGGCCCAGCTGGATGAGCCCCTACCCCAGGGAAGCCCCTCCCAGTCCCCTTCTGCACCCCCAGCCCTCGGATCTGGGGGATGGGGAACCTGCTGAGCATCCCCCACAGGAAATCCCCAATCTGGGATGAAAAGACTTTTGCTGGTGGGTGTGGAAAAAAATAGCAAGAGAGTGGGTTTGGGTTTGTGAAGCTGAAGGATGTGGGTTCAGGTGCTGGCAGCAGGACCAGGGGGTGTTCTGGCATCACAGAGTGACAGAGACTGGGGATTTCCACCAAATCCTCCCCCTCCCATCCTCCGTGCCTGCTGCTCACATCCAGCACTTCAGCTCCTCAAAAGAGCCTCAAATGACCCAGAGCAGCCTGGGAAGATGGTCTCAGCCATGGAGGCCCCCCAGGAGTCCTCCCCCTGCTCTGGGGGTGGTTGTCCCATGCCCTGTGTGATGTTCCAAGCAGGGAACAGCACCCTCAGAGCCGGGGGTGGGATACAGAGCAGGGCACAGCTCAGCACAGTCACCTCAGCCATGGGCTGGGGGTGCTCAAACCACCTGGTGCTGCACCATCCCTGTGTGAAGTTCTGCTCTGTTTTGTGTAAACGCTGTGATTTAACAGCCCGGGATGGGGGGAGGGACAGGAAAGGCACAACCCCCTCACATCCTCCCCCATCACCACCAGGGGACAAAACCATTGATGGTGTCCAGCCACTGCTGGGGACTCCAGGGCTGAGTGGGGCTTGTAGAGCTCCAGAAGACTCTGTAAATTGGGTGTGTACAGCAGGGGGGCTCCTCTTCCCACCCACTGCCCTCCCCACATTCTAGTGACTCTCCCCTCTGTCATTGCTCATCCCTGTTCCCTGTGTTGCTGCTCCACTTCATCTCCTCACTGGCACATTAGGAAAGGGCCACCCAGTGCCACCTCATCCTGCACTGTCTGTCTGTCCCTCCCTTCCCACGGGACCCTCTGGAGAGGCACCCCCAGCACCCAGGTGGGTGCTTTGCTGCCAGGCTGGGGGCACCCACGGCCTCTGTGTCCCTTCTGAGGGAGAGACACGGAGCAGGGAAGGAGGAGGAGGGGAAGGGCAGGGGAGCAGGAAGGCTGGAAGGAGGGAGGGAAGGCTGGGCGGGGCTGAGGGGGTGTTACCTGTGACAAGCGCCCGACCTCCAGGTAGAAGCAGATGATGAAGGCGTTCCAGCCGACCCACAGCACCAGCCACACTGCATACTGCAGGGGAGAGACTGTCAGGGACCCCTGCTCCACCCCCCTGCTGCATCCCATCCCTTGGGGTACACCCCCAAAGGGCAGAGGGGCCCGGGATTGCCGGGTAAATGTCAAGGGTCAGGAGCTCAATTCCAAGATGGTCTTTAAGGTCTTTAACATTCTCTGGTTCTACGCAGGGATCTGGGGTTGGATCATGGGATCACACCATGGTTTGGGTAGGAGGGACATTAAAGGTCACCCAGTGCCACCCCTGCCATGGGCAGGGACACCTTCCACCAGCCCAGGTTGCTCCAACCTGGCCTTGGACACTTCCAGGGATCCAGGGGCAGCCACAGCTTCTCTGGGCACCCTGTGCCAGGGCCTCCCCACCCTCCCAGCCAGGAATTCCTTCCCAATCTCCCATCCCTCCCTGCCCTCTGGGAAGCCACTTCTCTGGCCATCCTGTCCCAAGCAGTGCAGGAGGGACCCTGAGCCATTCCCAGGGGTGACAATGCTGCACCCAGGCACCCATAGCTGTGGGAACAGTACCTACCATCATGAGGTATCTGGATCTGTACTGGATGGTCCCAAAAATGCCCAAAATAACGGCCATGATGTGTAAAAAGTTCGCCAGGATGGGGGCCCACTGGTATCCCAGGAAATCAAAGATCTGCCTCTCCAGCGCCGCGACCTGCGGGAGAGCACGGGGGGAGCAGGGATTAGAGCAGGACATCGGTCACCGCGGCAGCTCCCGGGCTGCTGGAGGCAAAGAGCAGCTGGAAATGGATGGGGAATCCCACGGATAATTAGTTGCAACAGGCTGAAGTGTCTGTGTGATGCATGGGCCAGAGACAGGATCATCGGGAATGTTTGGAGCTGAGAAGGGGAAAGCAAGGAGGTGTCAGCCGGTCACCCTGGGCCTCGGTTTCCCCACCCCTCAGGGCTGAAATCGCCCTCAGGAACGGGTTTATCACAGGAAAAACCTCCTGCTGTGGTTCACGGGTATTTTGCAGGTGATTTGTTGCCCATCCCCACCCACCTTCCCGAGGATGCCGCGGGCTTTGATTGCCCTCATCATTTTAAACCATAAACCACGATAAAACCCCCTCCTGCAGCTGGAGCAGGGCTGGTGGGATCCACCCCAGCACTTACTGACTGCTCCCTTTGCTGGAGCTCTTAATCCCAGGATTATCTCAAAGACAGGTGGGGGCAAAGGCAGGGTGGGAGCACTGGGGCTTTCAATGGTGGGTTTGAAGTTAAAAAACGGAGATTGGATGAGATCATTGTTTTTTTGAGAAGTTTGCAACAACTTTCAGAGAACTTCAAGGGTGCTGAGACACCCCGAGGGTGCCTGGGCAGGAGCTGGGGGGCAGGGCTGGAGGAAATAGGATTTTTCAGAGGTGCTGGCACCAGTTTCAGGGGGGAAGGAACTCAGCTGTCCCCAAATCACCTCTTGGTTGTGGCACCTTCACCTGCTTCAGACCCACCCCACTAATCCAGGCAGTTTTCCCAGTCCTTCCTTATCTCCCAAGGATGGGAGAGCTGAATCCCACTCTGGCTGTGCCAGGAGGGTGGCACAGCCCCCAGGGAGCACCTTCCCCATCACATCTGAGGTTCTGAGGGTGGACATGTCTCCTGAAACCCGTGTGGGCAGTGCTGGGCCCTGGGATGAGCATCCCTGTCCCAGCCCCCTTGGAGGTGAGGTGTGTCTGCAGCAGCCTTGCAATCCCAAATCCTCACTCCACTTCTCTTGCTGACAGCCCACCCCTGTCCCATCACTCTTTGAGGGGCCCCAGGTTATTAATTGGTATTAATTACTTAATAATAATAATAACAACAACCACCCCCGTGAGCTCTGGGGCCCTGAGTCCTCCCCACCCCCCTGTGTCCCCTCCCAGTGCCACAGGGCTCGTCCTGGCTGAGAAAGGGGGGAGTTTATCCTCAAAGCTGCAGGAGAAAATGGGTTTTACATCCCCCCTCCCTTCCCCAGCAGTGATCTGGGTGTAGGGGGTTCCCAGGCAGCATCTCTGCCCACCCAGCCTGAATTCATGTGTCCTAATTACAGGGGGGGAATAAATGAGGTGGCAAAAGTGCTTCCCTGAGTGTTTCACCAGGACAGACGTGGCTGTGGGCTCTGGATGTGCAACCACCTCAGTTTTCCCACCCACAGAACACCAGTGCCCATTGAATTGGCTTTGTGAGAGCTCTATTTAACACCCATTTCAGCCCAGCTCCATCCTGGGACCCTGGTATCCCATTCCCAACCCTCTCCCTGGGGCAGGATCTGCTGGGCAGGACCCTGGTTTCAGTTCAAGGTGTTACAAAGCCCTGGAGCAGCAGAGCCCAGGGATCCTGTGGATCTGTGGAGCTGGGATGAGGCTGTTTGCACCGAGGCTTCATTCACTTCCACGCTGTTCAAACTCCCCAGGGAAACCACCTCTGGAAATACTTACAGCTGGGCTGTAAATCTTTTAAATTGGGGGATGTAAATAATAAATGATGCAGGGAGCACCGTGCTGGGGGCTCTGCAGCCACCCATCCATCTGGGGGCTGTCGACAGAGCTGGAGGGGAGCTTTGGGGGTGCTCCAAGCTGAGGGATGGGGCTGGGAAGAGCCTCTGGGAGCACCCCATGGAGTGATGGGTCTAAACCTGTGCAGGTCCTTAATTCCAGCCTGTCAGGCCAGGCCAGGCTGAAGGAGAGGGAGCTGGGAAGAGCCTGGTGGAACCAAATCCTTCTTCACTCCCAGGAGAGGCAAAGTTAGAAGCGAACCCCACGTTTTCCCCATGGATGAGCAGGGGATGCTGATGGCACTGACAAGCTCTGCTGGGCCCCCCTGGCGAGGGGAGCTTTGCTCTGGGGGTGTGTTATTCCAGCTTATTCCCTCCATGGGAAGAGCAAACCATGGTTTTTCCAGCCCTGCCAGATGCTGTTTGGGGGTAAGAGAAGCAGAGAGACAAGAGCACAAGGGCAGTGAGGCTACAGCTGCCCAGCTCTCACCTGCTGCCACAGCCAAGGGCACCCCCAGGGCATCCCCAGGGCATCCCCAGGGCACCCCCAGGGCATCCCCAGGGCACCCCTGCAGCTTAGGACCTGCTTCCTGAGCAGGGAAACTGAGGCACAGCCTCCAGGGGGAGAGGGGCCCGGGTTTGGTGATCTCTGCGTGGGATGGAGAGAGAACCCTCAGCTCAGTGATGCTCCTGCCTTGCTCCAGCTGCCTGGGCTGGTCCAGCACCTGGAGCATCCTCACTGATCTCTTGGGGATGAAAAGCCCCCAAGGGGACTGTAAGACACCTCAGCTCTGTGTGCAGCCACCACCAGTGGTTTGGTAACAGAGGCCCTGGGGCTCAGTGTCACCCCAAACACAGCAAGAGGCATCCCAGGCCACTTCCCAGGACATTGAGGATCCAACCCTCCCAAACCTAAGTGCCTTGTGGAGCTCAGAGCACCCCCCCAAGCTGCCCTCCTCCTGGAAGGGGGATTCCCCCTGCTAATTACAGCCTCATTAACACCCCCCCAGCTCCCCCTGCAGCTCCTCTGATGCCCCAGTGGGTGCAGAGCTGGGATCCAGACACACCCTCCCACTGCTAATTAAGATGAACCTGCAGCTGATCAATGCAATGAGTTTTAGGGCTCCCTCTTAATTAAACACTCTCTCGTTCATCGATCGGCCCCAAAAGTTCCCTTTGCAGCAAATCACATCCATCAGCTGGGGGTGGGATCCTGCTCATCCCAAAGTGCTGCCTGAAAGGAGCTGGGTTTCAGCAGGAAGTGGAGGCAGGGGAGGCTGTGACAGTCCCTCGGGAGGCTGTGACAGGAGGGGACATGGGGGCTGCCCCTGGGGACAGGAGCTGTGGGGCTCAGGGCAGGGATGGAGGAAAATGGGATTTTTCAAGTGGGAAGGAGCTCAGCTGTCCCCAAATCACCTCTTGGTTGTGGCACCTTCACCTGCTTCAGACCCACCCCACTAATCCAGGCAGTTTTTCCAGTCCTTCCTAATCCCCATGACAAGGATGGGAGAGCTGAATCCCACTCTGGCTGTGCCAGGAGGGTGGCACAGCCCCCAGGGAGCACCTTCCCCATCACATCTGAGGTTCTGAGGGTGGACATGTCTCCTGAAACCCGGGTGGGCAGTGCTGGGCCCCAGGATGAGCATCCCTGTCCCAGCCCCCTTGGACACTCTGCAGGGCTGAGCCAGGAACCTGCCCAGCAGCTCCCACTTCTGCTCTCTTGGGATCAGAGAATCCCAGAGTGGTTTAGGTTGGAGGAACCCTCAAAGTCCATCCAGTGCCACCCCCTGCCATGGGCAGGGACACCTTCCACCAGCCCAGGTTGCTCCAAGCCCCATCCAACCTGGCCTTGGACACTTCCAGGGATCCAGGGGCAGCCACAGCTTCTCTGCCCAACCTGGGCCAGGGCCTCCCCACCCTCCCAGGGAACAATTCCTTCCTATATCCCATCTCTCCCTGCCCTCTGGCAGTGGGAAGCCATTCCCTGTGTCCTGTCCCTCCAGCCCTTGTCCCCAGTCCCTCTCCAGCTCTCCTGGAGCCCCTTCAGGCACTGGAAGAGGGAACTTCCCTGCTTCCCATGCTGGGAATCCCCCTTCCCTGCTGCCCACGCTGTGGGATCAGCCCAGGGTACTGGACAGTGCCCTGTCCCAGGTGCCAGAATCTCCCCTGGTGAGAGGGAATGAGGAAAAGAGGATTTTTAGGGGATCTTTTTTTCCCCACCACTGAACCTGTAACTCCCCAGGACGTGGCTCTGACATTTGCAGCAGGAGCAAACCATCCCCTCTCCAAGGCCCTTCACCACACCATGCAGCAGGAGATATTCCCNCACGCTGTGGGATCAGCCCAGGGTACTGGACAGTGCCCTGTCCCAGGTGCCAGAATCTCCCCTGGTGAGAGGGAATGAGGAAAAGAGGATTTTTAGGGGATCTTTTTTT
>VYXB01008853.1:101173-120650 GCA_013397135.1 Pachyramphus minor | reverse complement strand
CATTAGAAACAGTATAACAAGTAGTCTTCACTGAATTCTTAAGGACAAGAAAATCGCTAAACCACCTGTTGGTATTTCCAAGTCTTTGGGAATAAACATGTAACATTTCTAAAATTTCTACAAAAAAAACCCAAAAACCAAAGAAATCAAAACAATAAAACCAAAAACAACAACTTAAAAACAGAGCTAGTTATTTACAATAACAGATTGAACAACACAGCTAGTTATTTACAATAACAGATGACACATTTATTCAGGAAAAAATATGAAAAAGTCAATTACATTTCACAATTTCTTAAAATTTTGGTAGGATTTTGACATATATGACAAACGATAGAATGAGATTTTTATAATGGCATCCAGTCAAAATATGGTTTGCATTCTACATTCTTCACCATTTCTTGACAATTAATCAATTTAAACATATTTTGATGTCAGTGTTTACTTTTTCTGGAACACAGGAAGAAGCCTGTGCATACATTTTAAATCCACCCAGGAACACAGAATTTTTGAGGCTGGAAGAGGCCTATTGAGATCATTTTATCCAGTGCCACTGTTTAAAAAGAGTCAGCTACAGCCGACAGCTTGGGGTCATGTCCAGTCAGATTTTTAATATCTCCAAGGATGGAGAGTGAGGGAGCTGTCTTGTTAATTTACTCAGTTTTCAACTACCATAACAGTAAAAAAGTTTTTCTTATTTTTGAAAATAATTTCTTATATGAACGTGTTTAAACACTACTGGCCCCAGTATCAACCCTTGGACTGCACCACTTGTGACTGGCCTCCAACTGGGGTTACGTTGCCACTAATCACAACCCTTTGAATGTGACAGTTCACTAAGTTTTGGGTCCACCTTACTGTCCACTTATGGGGCCTGTACTTTACCTTTTGTTCATGAGAGTACTAGGGAAGGCAGTGCTGAAAGACTTGCTAAAGTCAACGTAAAAAACCTCCACTGTCTTCCATCATTTCCGTAGCTGGTCATCTCAATATAGAAGCTTATCAAGTTGGTTAAGGAGGATTTCCCCTTCAGAAGTGTCTGCAAACCATTCCCAGTAACCTCCTTGTCCATTGTATATTTCAGGAGTGGCCTATGAAAAACACTGACTACCCACCCAGCACCTGTGGGTGCACCCCATCAAATTCCATAAACCTAAATATATTCTATTTCTTTAAATGTTCTCTAAGTTGCTCCTCCTCTTAGAATAAGTCTTGCTTGTTCTAGACTTTCCTTCTCATCTCAGGAACCCTGAATTCCCACTGATTGGTCTCACAGGGAAAGATCTTACCAGCATAGAGGCACTTTCATGCCCTTTGTCACCAAGAAGATGTAAAATTGCTGTTTTGCCACAGCTAATCAGTTAATCTTTTTAATAGTAGCACCTCTGGGAAGTATGTGAAATGAAAAAAATACACAGGAAGGAAAAAGGGTACCAGTTAAAAGAATAATCAAACAACTCTGTTGTAGTCAAATGGAGATTTTGCGCTCTTTAAAACAACACAGTAATAATTACTATTTTAAATGAAGTTGTCTTTGGATTTCCAGTCTAAACCCTTTCTTAAATATTTCCTTCACTAAATTTTAAAATGTGTAAGTATATTTAGAGTAATTCTGAGCCTAAGTGGGGGAAAACAATAAAATCCATGCAATATAAAAAACTGGCCTATTTTCAAACAGTCATCTAAAAATTGCTGACTCTTGCAAGAAGAAATCTGCCATAAGAATGGAACTTTTCTGAAAAATCTTATGGTGGAAGTAATTTGTTTTGTTTTGAGTGAACTATGGCCATTTAGATCACCTGCTGAATAGCAAATGTCTCCCTCCAGAGGAGGAAAGTGCTGCAAATTCACCCATGAATTATACGTGGAAAGTTTGCCTGTTTTAGCAGTAACAGGAGCCTGTGAAATCAGTTTGTGGCTTTGCTGGGAAGCAGCAGGAGCAGGTGGTGCTCACAGAGGGGACAGGGAGGAGATAGTCTGAGTAAGGCAAGCAGGCCAGATCTGGAGGTGGTCACCAGGTCCAGACAGGAACCCAGATCACAATGCAGTACCATAGTCATGGAGCAAGTGTGAGGCCAGGCCAGGGACTCAGTCAGTAATGGCACAGCTAGGATCCGATTCAGTGATGGCCAGGCAGGGGCAGTGGGGCAGTGATGGATGGAATGTCCGTGTGCAGGTGAAGTCAGGCTCAGGCTCTGAGAGGGGAAGCAGACACAGCCTGTAATGGTTGAGCAGTACCATGGGAAGAGGGTACTGAACCATTAGCAGATGTGTCAGAACTGGCTCATCAGGGCCTGAGGCTGGGCAGGACTGGGCTCTGGGGAGATGGAGGTCAGCCCTGCCATGGCGGCACTGGGACCAAGGGCTGACAGAACTGGGAGGAGGTGCTCAGAAGGGGTTCTCTGTGGGGGCAGGCGGTGCCCCAGTGATGCTGGCAGGCCTGGTGAATGCTGTTTGTGCTTTCCAAGTGCCAAGACTCTTTTTTTTTTCTGTATTCTGTTGAAATTTTTATATGAAGTATAATGACTTGGATGATGGGACGAAGTGCATCCTAAGCAAATTCACAGACAATAAGAAATTGGCATGATAGATCTGACAGTCATCCTGGTGTTGTGAGGAACCTCAGCAGGCTGGAGAAGGCATCCTTCAGGAATCTGGAAAAGTTCAACAAAGTCCTCTCCCCAGGGAGGAACATCCTTGAGGACCAGAAACAGGTTTTTACTGAGCTTCAGCACTTATACTGCTGGGCAGTTGCTAAATGAAACTTCAGTAGACAGCTACATTTTGGGTAATGTGCACCACTGAGGCCCCCAGAAATCTCTAAACATGACTCCTGCTTCTACTTATAGTCACAAGCTGTTCCAGGAAAGGTTTAGGTTGGACATTAGGAGGAATCTCTTCACAGAAAGGGTGATTAAACACTGGAATAGACTGCCCAGGGAGATAGTGGAGTCACTTTCCCTGGAGGTATTTAAGAAAAGACTGGACATAGCACTTAATGCCATGGTCTAGTTGACACAGTGGTGTTCAGTTATAGGTTGGACTTGATCTCAGAGGTCCTTTCCAACTTTACTTATTCTGTGATTCTTTGAAATCATTTTAGTTTGCAGTCAAAAAAAAGACTTCTTTCCCACAGGAAATGGGTAATGAAATGTGTTGTCAGTCAAACCTGCCCAGGTGCCTTGTCAAGTTTTATTACTGATCGGAATCAGGGAATCAATTCCATCAGTTCCACATCGATACTGTATTATGGAACACAGATTTTTGAAGATGTTTAGGTGCTGGAAGACATAAAAACTTCCAAATAACACCAGAAATATTGTCTTTGTCTTACCAACAATACTTCTTTTTGGATAAACTACTGCTGTCATTATACATAGTGCAATGTGGGTGAAATCCCAATTGCAATGTGTGACATCTGATTGCAACAGCGTATTTGCTGTAATTAAGAACAGAATTTGTTTACAGCACAAACACTGATAAAATCATAGTGAGACACAGAAATTTAAGTTTATTAGCCATTCTCTGTCCATTGCTGTAATTTAGATTTTTAATGGAATTCCAGTTTTAGAAACTGCTGTGAAATATGTTCTCTTCCACTTCACATGAGGTACCTTTTGCTTGTTTCGTGTTAGCAAATAGCAGAGATTCATTCTTGGCATAAGAACTAACCAACAAGAATGTTTTTCATCTGAATTATTCAGGTTGTTTTCCTGTTAAAAGAGTATTATTTTTCTTCTTTAGGCTACCACTGCATTTTAAAAAATCAGGAACAATTAAAACTGATGTTGCAATAAGCAATATCTGAATATTCCCTAATAATTTTAATTTAAAATTTTATTTTAAAATTATCAGATCATTGAGTTAAATAAAGTGGGTGAATGTACATGGCCTAATATAATTGGATATTTTATCAGGTAATTTCTAGAACCATAAGAAAGATTTAGTGTGGCCAGGATTGACAACAGAAGCACATGTGAACTGCTGGAAGTATGACATAATTGCACTGTGCCCAAAACCAACAGATGGTGATAGGAAGAGTACAGCTATTATTTAGTGCCCAGAAAGTTTTGGCTTTATGCTTTTTGGGGGAAAGCTAGACTATGGGTTAACTGGTAAGGACAGTCTGTATAAAAGTGATATTTTAAGGAGATGGTAGCAACATCCAAGCAGATCCAAAGTATCGTCACATAAAGGAGATAAATAGCTGATGCAGTCCACACAGCACGATGCATACTGAAATCTTCTCTGTGCCCAAAATCAGCAGACAAGTGGACATGTTATTTGTTTAAAGTTGGGCCATTTTTCCCAGTGAGAAAAATGTTTTGTATCACCTTAATCAAGCATGCTGTAACCTGTTGAAGAGAATCTCCTAAAAATATTAGAGGGCTCCTAAACCATACAAATTAGTGATAGGTCAGTTGCTTTCCTTTCTGTAAGAATACTCCCTCTCAGATGTTTCCCTGTGTATTGACTGAACTGAAGCAGTGTTGCTGGATTCACAAATTAGTCCAGATGGCATTTGTTTTTACTTCTGTATTTCTACAGGCCTCCGTAGAGAATAGCCAGTCCTTCACAGGCACAAGAAGCAAACACAGAGTACTGTATGTGATTTAATGTTTTGTGCAATTTCAAAGATTTAAACATACAAACTTATTTTTTTGCCTTTTAAACTAAAGCACTTCATATCATAGCCTAATAGTTCCTTTAATTTCTTTTTTTTTATATCTACAATTTTTTTTAGAAAAACATTCAAATAAAGACTGACTATTAGGTTAGGTTGAGTGCAACCAGCAATATCTGCATATGAATTTTCAGCATCGGCTTACAGGTATCAAAAGGGAATGTTTTCTTCTCAATAAATTTTTTAAAATAAAAATTACATGAATTTATATGCAGATGAAAATAAAAATGGACAATATCAGTGCAGCTTTTGGCCTGATTTATGGCCTTGACCATCACAGTTTCAAAATCACTGGAAAAGAAGATTGTAAAAGCTGATCTATTGAATTCTTGACAAAAATTATCAGCAATAAGAGAAGGCAAAATAAATAGAAGAAGATTTTTTAAAACAAGTGTTAAAGTTGTGCTCTGCTGTCCAGCTGGAAAAACAAAGAAGCCAAACTAAACCAGGTGGAATTATACTGTGAAAACATAAGTACAAAAACCCAGCAGAAAACAAGCCCAATCTGACTATCACCAATGAAGAGGCAAAATCTTTCAGGAATGGTTGCTTCAATTTTTTTATTTTTTTTTTTAATAGGAAAATTCTATAGTAAATGAATCAGAAATGATGTGGCAATCTATTTCCAAGTACTGCAGATGATCACCATTTCATGTAGCAAGAGCTGCGGAATGAGTTTGTAACAGAAGGTGAGCTTAGCAAAGGCCTATTCTGCTAATGCCATTTTGTATACTCTCACCATAAAAAAAACCAACCTGAAATCAAGCCAAGAGGACAAGTGAGAGAGTTCAGGAAACAGGAGTCAGATTATGCTAATCCTAATCAGAAATGTTTAAAGGATTAAATATGGGTCTTTTCGATACTCACCATGTCAGAAAGAAAGTACACTGGAGTTATAGAGAAAGCACAGCTAGAACGACATAAATCTGTCAGTTTTTAGATTTCAGTGATACCATTTGTGTGTGTGTGTTTAGTGTGCTGTTCAAAAATAAAAACACTGCAGACATGACGCTGTGGGTAAGTACAGAGATTCAGCCAGCCTGTGGCAGTAGGAGGTGCTCTTTAGCAAGACCTCTTGGCCCAAGCCATTTTCTGTGATCTGTAGTACTTGCCTGTACAACGTCTACATATGTTGCATTGTGGATGTTTGAAGTTACATCTCTGCCTATCTTTTTGGAACCAATTTTCCATGAGCTCACCTAAGGTATATTTGAATCTAGAGATACCTCATCTACAACTTTATTCACACTAGAGAACTTAGTTACGTGGTATGTACGTTTTAGTAACTGTTTTAAACTCATTCCTTCCAGTTTCAATAATTGAACCTTAGTTATTGTAGAATTCAGTGTCACTCACCTTAGCTGCTTTCCTGATTTTGTAAACCTTGATCATATACCACGTAATGTTTCATCCTAAATGAAGAATTCAGATATTTTCAGTCTCAACTCACAAGGCAGTTATCATCTGACCATTTTAGTTTTACGTCTATAAATTTCTAACTGCCCAATGTGCTTGTTGAGATGCAGAGATCAGAACTGCACAGAGCACTTAAAATGTTGGTGCAGTAAGGTCTCCTCTCCTATATAAGGTCTCCTAGCAAAATGGTGTTCTCTGTCTTGTTCTCCATACCCTTCCCAGTGACACACAATATTTTCTGGGCTTTTTTGTCTACTGCTAAACAGGAAGCCATGTGTTTCAGATGTATGTTGGCATGACATGACTAGTAACATGACAATTAATATCCCATGTACATTTATTTCAGGTAGGTTATTAAGAAACCACTGGGAGGGCAATACTACACATGTTTGGAATTGTCAGGTTTCTAGATTTGGAAACACTGTCAGAGTGTGGAGTATTGGAAAGTATTACATGACAATTATCTTCTGACTGTTTCTATTACATTACAACAGTTTTTCATGACCTTAAACTTGGTGGGATTATTTCTTTCTAAGTATATTGTTCTAAAATTGTTCAGAGATTATAATAGTCTACCAAAAAAAAGTTATATAATAGACATATATATTTAAACTAGATATTATGTCCTCACATATTTTCACTTAGTTCATTAATTGCACCTGGATGGAATCATACCAAATGTTTTTACAACTGAGTGCTCAACCATGGTTGCATACTTTTAATGATGATTGTTACTTGGTATGCTATATGATACCTATATGTTTTAACTCCTCTGAAAGGGAACTTTGTTGCTAATATTATCAGTGTTGTACAAATACAGTGGTACAAAATACTATACAACTATAACTTAATTACCTTACTTTCTTATTATCACCTACCAGCTAATTTAAAACTCTTGTAGATATCTATGTCAGGTTTCCCATCTGTTTTTTTTTCTTTAAAAGTTTTTCAGTTTAGCTCCCTGTGACTTTTTTTTTTTTCAGTTACCGGACTCAATTTTTATTCAGACTGTTCCTCTTTAACAAATTTCAAAACTACTGTTAATCTTCATCTAAAATTATTTATGCTCTTCCTTGTTCTTTACTGGCTTACATTACCCTGTCATCAACTGATTCATCTTCAGTATTTATCACTGTTCCTTGTACCTGTGCAGCATCAGAAGGAAATTCAATGCTTCTTCAGGCAATTCCTGTAATTTTTTGCTCTAAATTTGATCTAATCTATAAGCCTGAATTTAGTGACTATCTCTATGACAACAACTTGCAGATCAGCTTCTCTTCTCTGCTTCATTCTTTTCTGATCAAAAACCTCTTTTTTTTTTTTTTTCGTCTTTCCCTTTCTCTATTCCTTGACTGGCATTGATAGTACTACCATCCGGCCTATCACTCAAATCTATAATGTGGTAGCATTCTTCTTCAATTTCTAAATTTTCAAATCTGGAATCTGCCAAAATACCTGATACTTTTGTGAGTATAATAACTTAGGCTGTGGGCATTATGGATATTTCTTTCCCAAGTAGCCATATGGCTAAAACTCTCCTCCAGACTTTTATGATATTATGTTTTGGTTTTTGCAGCACCCTATTCTAAGGCTCTGCTTATGTGAGTCAGAATTTTGCTACAAGAAGCAAATTCTTAGCTTTCATTTTTCACCCTTTATCTATGCTTATTTCACTAATGTGATCTGCTTCTTTTAATATTTCAGCACCAAAAATTTTAATTCCCATTTTCCCTTTCCATTTTTCCATGAACCATCATTACAGTAGACTCTCACTTTCACTTGACTCATAATATCAGTTCCTATCATCCCTTAGTTCTAGCACAGCATACCTCTGCTTTCTCGCAGGTTCAAATGCATTCCTTGGAAATATGCTTAGTGCAAAAAGCCATTCAATTAACCCATCCTAGCACTGCTTTGTTACAAAAACCATAACATTGCTGGACAGCAGCTGAAACATCTAAAGCACTACCACAATACAAACAATATTTATAACAACAGCAATATTTGAAAGAATTCTCTGAAGATTGGTTCTGTAAAAATGAGCATTTTCCTCCTCTATAAATATATATACCTATTTTCCTTTCTAATTACCTGTTTTGAGAAAAAAAAATGTTGAGTTTTTTCTTTAGTTGACTGTTATTTATGTAAATACAGCACTCCTCTTTCACTTGACACATTAAGCCCCACTTCAAATTAATATGTTACACTGACATAGCTCAGGGAAAAATCAAAGAGTTTAGGAACACCTGAATATTTATTAATTCAGGATTGCAGCCCCTGTAATGTGGTGCCTTGTTTGCCTTCCCCTCCATCACTCAGTTGTAAGAGCATGACACTATTGATGCTTCTGTCTTCACTTTGAAGCCTTTGCAAGGGGAAGAACATGTTTAATGACGCCACTCGGGCACAAAGAATCTAACTGCATTTGTACAGTCATACAGTTAAAAATATGTTTGAAGAATGCAAAAAACAAGTTTGAAGAATGCAAAAAACAAGGGCTCTAAAAAGAAATCCATGCAGCCTAGAGGTAAGTGTCTGAAAATGTGATGGTACAAAATAAAATAGCCTTGCTCTATGTGCTAGTTTCCAGCCATTTGTATCTCAGCCTACATCAAGACCCAGGAAAAAGTCATGTAGTTTTTCCTTGTTTCAGGACAATTTTTAGCTCATGGTTTAGAAATATAAGATGATTCTTACATTATTGAACACTAAGATTTATATCTTTTCATATATATATATTTGTGTAGTATAGGGGCAGGGATGGTTTTCATTCTCAGTTTAGGCTGAGAATGGTTAAGAAAGGGTCTAATTACTTCTTTCATGTGTATGCGAAACTTTCAAATGAAACCTTTGCTTACATCTTCTAATTTTACCGTTTACATTTATCTCTGATATTCGGGCAACAAAGAATATTGGGTTATGTTCATCTTCACCCTGCAGGGCTGGGTACCTGCTTGCTACTAGAGGTTCATGTCTCCTCTGGGAAACAGGATTGCAACATTTCTATCTAGCTAGGTGTTTCTAATCTGCTAAACAGTTGTGTCTGAGATTTTCACTTGTAGACAATATGGAATCCTTGCAGTGTACTGGCAAGCTGGTCAGAAACCTCTCCTTTCCCTTGAAAATTCACTTTAAGTATTTGGTACAAGACATTCCTTTGTTATCTTCAGTCAACACAGAAGTCCAGTTTGCATGTATTTTCTTGAAAACGATCAATTTATTCAAGGGTGGTTTTGTTGTTGTTTGGTTTTCTTTTTTTTCTTGTGTTGGTTTTTTGTTTGTTTGTGTTTCTTTTTTGTTTTTGTTTGGGGTTTGGGTTTTTTTAAGGAACTCATTATTCTTTGCATTACAGCACTCAAACATGACCTAGTTTACGAGGATCTGAAGTTAAGTTTCTGGTTTTGTTTCATGATGAGCCTTTTGTTTGACATAAAAGCAATTTGAATGTTTTATATGTTTCAGACTTGTGACTATCCCAGAAGTTAACCAATTACCTTAAGACTAAAATCTTATAAAACAGCTTATACATGTAGTTTTTTGAGAATATTTTCAAAAATTGGAAAAGTATTCCAGCTCCTAAATATCCTTTCTGGATGATAGTGTAACATTAAGGAGCCTAAAAATCTGATGTCTGCAGTATATAAGAACCTGCAAAATAGCTTTGAGTTAAGATTTAAGAGTCTTGACAATCTAACAGGAAAAGAAACAACCCACTTGGTCTTATGCAATTACCCTATCAATTGGTGAGTTTTGCTCTAATGGAAATCCAATCTAATATGGAAGTTGTGAGATGTTGTATCTAGCCTTGACTTATTTGATCACATCTGGCTATGGTAGTTCAACCATTGCTGGTTGTTCTTACTAAATCTTGGAATAAAACCCATTGGATTAATCCTTATAGGGACCTACACTTACCGGTACTTAGAACTGGGATTTATTTATTTAGCCCTGATATAACATGTGTACAGAGTTTAGAGTTACAGGTTAGAGATTACATAAGCATTCTTATCTACCCTTTTTGAAGACACAGGATGAAAGAAGGAAATATTCTAATGTGTTCATGTTTCTTCTGATGATAACTTGAACTCTTGAAATGTTTTCACAGTTTTCTAAGCCCCAAATCTTCCATTTCTAAGTGTTTTAAGAATACAAATTAATTACTAGAACTAATAGTTTTCTGGGTGATTATTCAAAGAGTAATACACAGTTCCCTTACAGCTACTCAAGCCTGGCCTTTGAAGTGCATAATACTGATACCCATGGGTTTTATTTTATATCTTCTTCCTCTCCCAGATCCCTAGCATGGGATAAGGCTGATACATTGGCTGTTGTGAGTTGAAATAAAGATTATATGGCTTTCCTTCTGAACTGCCTAGTGAATGTTCTTACTATCTAAAGAGCAGGGCGATTGAGCACATTGAATAGCGAGCAGAGAACAGCAGACCTCATGAAAGGTTAAATACTTTTAGGAAAAGATTTCCAGGTCACTGATTTGATTACATATTAAGACAATTTTTTGTTCTTTTGATGAAGTAAAATTTATAAATAATTCTTCATGCACACAGAAACATCACTTTACTAATCTGGATGCCTGATTAATATTTGTATGCTATTGTTCTCTGTTACTGCTCACATTTACATAACAGTTCTGAAAAAATATGACAGTTGATTCTTTGTCTTTAACTTGTGGTATATTGTTTTCATGAGGGAAGAAGGTATATGCAGCTTTTATAAACAAGAAATTGTTATTTTCTTTTTTGTTCTCATACAGTTATTGAACATATATACATTTTATGTTCATGACAGCATGGTAATTTACCCCAGGGCAAAATCTTATAAACTTTCTTGATAATAAGAAACGGAAGTAATATTGAGGAAAAATAGGAAGGTTGAAGGCTTTTTTTTTTTTTTGAGTATTTGTTTGGTTTAGTCAATCTTGTCTAAACCCTGCTGCTGATAACACACACATTGACATATCCCTCTTAGTTTCAGCCCCCAAGAACCGGAGGCCTAGATGGCACAGATTCACTGCCATTGAACCGAGAGCAGAGGACTTTCATCTAGGTTGCAAACAGCAGATGTTCATGCATCAGACCTGGAGAAATTTGTCTCTCTTCATAACGACATGTTTTATTGCTGTAATTTTGGAGAGTAAAAATCTGGCCAACTATGTGGATGAGCGGGAGAGAACTAAAGCACATTTTCGCAAATTAGGGGTTATGGTAATTTCTGACAGCTCTCTTAATGAAAAACTAGAGGTTATTTAGAACCAAGTGAATTGCTGAGCTCTTCAATCCTGACTAGTTTAATGAGACAGAGAGATGAGTTTTGATAAAGCTGCCCCTAACTAAAAACTTTTTTTCAGCCCCTCAACTTTTTTGCCATGTAAGAGTATTATCCTCTGAGGATTTACATTTTACAAGACTTTCAATAAATGACCAAGAGATACCTTTTTCAAGCAGATGACATTTTAACCTCTGAATATATGCCAAAGCTACATGAAAGGGAGTGTTTCAGAGCCATTCCAACCAGCTATTGATAACTAGGCATAGCAAAATTTGTTGTTATTGCACAAGCATAGAGTCCCTTATGCCTATAGGAGTAGAGTCCACATGTTGCAAGTATTGTAGCTTTACTGACAATTATGCTAATCTGATGCTATGGTGTGATGAATCTGTGGCTTCTGTACCATTCTTCAAGTACATGCTGACACTATTTGTAGAGAATGTACAGAATTCGGTGTATTTCTTGCAAGATAATTTTCTCTCTGAAGATTTAGGATGCTATAGTTATCTAAGGATTGACACTCTCCAACTCTACCTCCTTGTCTTGTTTCTTTCCATGTTAGGATGGTGTCCTGGTTTCAGCCCAGATCAGTGGTAGGGGGCATGGCCAAGACCCTAATGTTTTTCAGTACCACCTCACGTCATCGCCAGTGGAAGGGACTCTCTCTCATTTCCAAGAAGAAGGGTTGTTTCTTCTGGGGGGAGAAAAAGCGTGGCGGGCAAAACGGTCAGTATTTTCCCGGACTTTCTGTGTGAATCTTTTACTTGTCTTATGACTTCTGTTATTAATATTACTGCTGTTACTGTTTGCTTTATTATCTCATTGCTATTTCCAATAAATTGTTGTTATCTCTACCTGTAATCTTCGTGTTTTGTGCTTCCAGCTGGAGGGGGAGGGGAAGTAAATGCCAGCAGAGTTTTGGTGGGAGCACTAAATTAGGGAATACCATTCCTAAATCATGACAGCCTTAATTAGTGCATAATGTGGGGCTCAAAACCACAAGCCCGGGATCAAGAGTCCCATGCTGTACTGACTGAGCAGTCTGTTGTGTTGAGGCAAGAACAATTTACCGGAAACAGCAATGAGATAAGAAAGCAAACAGTATTACTATATAATTAACAGATGTATAAAACAAAGAAACTATGTACATAGAAAGTCTATAACAATACTGACCATTTTGCCCACCATACCTTCTTCCCCTGAAGGAACACCCTTCTTTTTGGAAGTAATAGTCCCTTACCTCATCCCTGACAATGATGTGAGACTGTATCGGACAACATTAGAGTACTGGCCATGACCCCTCCTGCTGATCTGGGCTGACACCAGGACAGTCGGTTGTTGACTTGCTTTCTTAAATGGCCTCTGTTTGCATTTCTTGATTTCTTTTTTAAAATCAGAGCCCAAAGTATAATACATTTAGTTTTCAAACCTGGCATCTTCAATTTATTATTTATCAGAAAGGAAGGAGGACTGATGGCACCGAATCATAGAAACACAGAGCAACGGAATTATCTATTTGGAAGAGACCTTAAAGACCATCTAATTCCAGCCCCTAGAGACGCACTGCACTATTTCTAAAATCCCAATTCCTCCTCATTTTTAATCTGAATAATTTCATTCAGAAATAGTGATAAAGTTTTGCTTCTGCAACAGGCTGTATGCAAATGGCTGTCCAGGACACTCACAATAATCATCATGCATAGATATGTGTTTAAGTTATTGTCCAAATATGCAGAACAAGTGCTTCTTGCTTATTGTGGAAAATTTAATACACAATCATTTGATTTTGTGTCACTATTGCTCCAAACCAAAGAAACCATTGAAATTATTGCAGCTGTTATTTCAAACCAAGGAAATCAAATACACACAACAAAATTTCTGTCACTGTACAATTGGAACAGGAGCATCTACTCATTAAAGATTCATCTTTATTAATACAATAATTGAGGCTTTATCATGCAAATGCTTCCATGTCACACAGAACTGCAGTATATCATATATGTAAATTTATTTTTCCATCAAAGTTGATTCTTTCAGAATATTATTTCAGAATATCTCAGAATTGTCATCTGATGGGCTGATTTTTATTTCCTACTATTAATGATGTGTTTATGCAGAGAGGGTGAACTCACAGTGTTTTTGCCAAGACTTATATTTTATATGTCTCTGGTTTTCTGGTTCTGAGCTTTGAAAAGTGGCTGTGAAAAAGTATCTATACATATTTGCTCCTCCTGCTTAGCAAAAGCTGTGAAATTATTCTACCTGTGTTCACTTTTCCAAAACACCAATACAGGAATTCCAGCTTTTTGTAGAAGTGGTACACTGATGTTTTACAGTTATTGTTCCTGCTCCACAGGAAAACTAAAAGTATTTGCTGAAGTGCAAAAATAAACTGAAATGGAAGATTTAAATTTTCCAAACTGTCTATGTAATATTGGCATAACGGCCTTTCTTTGGTCACTGAACTGAAGTAAAATTCACCAAAACAACGTAGGAAACACTCAAGATGATGTGATCATTATATTTGCTTGATATGCTAATAATAGACTGGAATTTTAAAATATCTTGACAATGGTGACTCTAATTCAAAATAAAATCTATTACTGCTGTTAAATGAATGGAAAAAATGAGTAATGTGTGAATTGTAGCACAAAAAAAGGCCCCCCAATAAATTAAGGTCAGTCTAATAGATCCATTAAAAAAAAAAACAGGTAAGAATAACATAAAAGTAATAAGATTTCTTGCTTAGGTTTTCTTTTTAAATAATAAGATACTGAATGAGTGACAAGTTTATCAATTTTGTCAGGAAATCAAACCCATGATTATTTTGGTCCTTAAAATATGGCATCTCCCACATTTGAGGTTTTAAGTCTAAGAAACTGACACAGACAAAACAGATGTCAAAAAAATATTACTAAGGTAAAACGTAAGATGATTTCCTGAGTCCATATACGTGGAGACAGTGAGCAGGCACTGGTAATCAGCTGCTTCAGAGACTCAGGGACTACTGTAAACACCACAACCAGGACCTGCGGCAAACATATGTAGAGCACGTGTGCTTGGTCCCCTCAATGTTTTCCTCTCCATTTCTTTAAGTAACGTTTAACTGTAGATAGAAGTGGCCAGACTACAGAGTAAGAAAAATAGTGCAAACAAAAAGTCACATTTCAAAAATTCAAATAATGATAATAATCAATTCAGATTCTTACAGTTAAGGACTTAAAAGTGTTTATTATTGTAATAATTTCACCATAAAAAAAAGGGAACAAAAGTTAATTGGGGTTACTGAAATACATTGTCCAGTTTCTTAAATTACACCAATGTTAAATACGTCCAATCCCAGTGAACACTCCAAAAGAATTTATTTAATTTGAATTCTAAGAGCATCTTCTAAATGGCATGATCAGAACCATTGTGGCAGATACACATAAGGTAATAGATTTATAGCAGTGAAAATGTACTTGGAGAAATCGGCAGAATTAATTAATTAATTAATCCTTTAATGTCTGCAAGGTCACCAGTAGAACACTGGAAAATACAGAAGTACTTTGGTAGATATTATAGTAGAAATTTATTCCTTTCAAACTTAAACAGGAAATGCAGAAACAGAGGCCAGCATGGTTATAGAATATAAAAAGTTAGTATAAGCAATAAGTAGAAGACTTAAGTAACACTAATCTGGAAATGGAAAACACCGTGAGTCATAAAAGGAGAGAAAGGATGAAGTGGGGAAAATCTGTTAAAGGAGGGAAAACCAAAAGAAAGGAGTGAATGTAGAATTACAGGGGATATTTCAACCACTTCTAAAGATTTCTTGGAATCAAGTATACTTACAGTGAGCAGCAGGAAAGTAAAATAGCCAGCGAACTGAAAAAATTAACTTGTAAAATAACTATGGAAAATCCAGCAGAATACACTGAGAAATGTCAGATTTCTTATTGCCATTTTGTTTTGCAAGTTAGAGGATAAAACAGGTAGACGTGAAAAACATGTATCTAAAATTAGCATTGTTTGATCATAGAACAGAATATCCTTCTTATGGGAAGATACCCATAAGGATAACGGAATTCCAACTCCTGGCCCTGTGAAGGACAGCCACAACAGGCAAAATATGTCCCTGAGAGCATTGCCCAAAATCTTCTTGAACTCAGACAGGCTTGGTGCTGTGACCACTTCTCTGTGGAGCTTCTTCCAGTGCCCCAGTGGGTGAAAAACCGTTTCCCATTGTCCTGTCTAAACCTCCCCTGACACAGCTTCAGGCCATTTCCTTGGGTTCTGTTACTGGTCACCATGGAGAAGAGATCAGTGCCTGCCCCTCCTCTTACCCTAAGGAGGAAATTGTAGACTGCACTAAGGTCTCTGCTCAGTCTCCTCCAGGCTGAACACAAAGTAACTTTAGCCACTTCTCATATGGCTTCCCCTCAAGGCCCTTCACCATCTTTGTTCCCCTCCTTTGGACACTCTCTAAGAGTTTAATACCTTTATTATATTGTGGTGCCCCAAATTGCACACGATATTCTAGGTGAGGCCGCCCCAGTGCAGAACAGAGTGGGATAATCCCCTCCCTCTACCGGCTGATGATGCTTTGCTTGATTTCCCCTGGCTGCCAGGGCAATAATTTATAATACTAAAACCTGAGTAATGCAATTTTTGTTACAGCAAAAAGTCCTCTCAAACCTCTGAATTATATAGTAGTAGACTTTTCTTCAATCAGTGTTTGTGATTTCTAAAACACTGCCTACTTCTGAAGAGTGCTCAAGAGACAACTGTAGACAAGTCCTGCAAAATCCTTTCACAAAATCCTTTCTCACTCGAGGAGCTGTAGGAACCACTTCCAGTAAAAAGCAAGACATTTTGCTGATCCTGAAATATCAGGAAATTAAAGTATAGATTTCTAGTTCCCATTTATCTCCTTTTTTTTTGTTTGTGTGTGTGTGTATGTGTGTGTGAAATACCTGCATATATTCAGAGCCTGATTAAAGCAGAATATATAAAAAAAGTCTCCTTTTCATCATATCGTCTGGCAATACTGGACTTAGTCTTGTGATATGCAGAGGACTACTGGCAATGCTAAAGTTCCAGGCAGCCTGGGCTCTGTCATTTCCTGTTCTTATTTGGATTAAGCAACTACTAAAACAATTTGCATAGTTTAATTTTGTGTCTACAGATTCTACTCCAGAACTGATATACGCTCAAGCCACTTGATGAAGCTGTTTGAGGGAGATTACTCCAATTCTGAATATCTTGCTTTTCAGAAGCTATGCCCACTACCATTATGTGTTTTCCAGATTTAATCTTCCCTCTTTTTCAGTTCCAAAGTTTTTCCAGTATGGCTATCCCACTACAACCTGAACATTCTCTTGATTTACTCCTAGTTTTACTCCTGGTTTCCTCCTAGACAGTTCACTTTCAAATCCCAGAAGATGGAAGTTGACTGTTTTCCTTTGTCTAATGACTTCCATGACCAATGATACTTGTGTATGTACCTTTCACATGCACCTTTCAGGCTATGTGTGTCTCAGAGACAGTATAATGTGGTTTGGGAAAACTCTGTATATTCTAGACATTTTTATAGAAAGCAAACAGTATGTTTACCTGACAAAAAATCATTACAGCTACCTGAGTTTTGGATTAGGAAAGGTTATCATATCATTTATAATTGTGTGCAGAACACCAAGATTTTCATGCAGTTTCATAAAAGTTCCACGTAGTTTCATAAAACCATATTTTACTGAAGATATTACTTTTTGGAGTAACTATCAAACTAGTATTTTCACTTTCAATATCAATACATCAAACTTTTATTTTCACGATCTGGATCTTCTGATGAAATTAAATACAAAAATATTATTCAATAAAGTTATCTGATTGATAAGGAATCTATATCTTCTTATACCCCTCAAAGATATCATCTTAAGTGGTGATCATTTGATATTCAGAGCAGAAGAATTACATTTAACTGCCAGAAATATCCTTTTTGCTTCTCGCAGAACTATCTGAAAGATTTTTGTACTAGGACAAGAAGGCACAGATACTTCTCAAAATACTTCAAAACATTTTTTTCTTTCTTGTATTTCCGTGCTTGATCCCAAGGCTTAGCAAAGGTTAGTTTACATACATTTTGAAAACCCTAACAACGAGATTGTGTCCTGTCATGAAAAAAAAGACTTCATGTTCAGTGAGTGGCCTAGAAACACAGGCTCCCAAGACACAGATGAAGCTTACAGGGCAGGAACCAGCAGTGCAGGTCTGTGCCCTGGACAAGAATTCTTCACTGTGCATTTCTTTCTCCTTTACAGCCCAGAAGGGACATTAATAACATGTGGTGAATGTAATAGGCTGTGGGCACTCGCATGGTCTAACGAGTATATACTGTAAATCATTGACTGGTTTTGTGTAGGATTCACAGAACAGAAAGCTTACTCCAAATCTGTCTTGAAATGTTTAAAAGGAAAGATTAGCTTTCTGGCCACATTTTCTGTTCCACTTGCAGTAGCCTATATTGTGTGGTAGTGCAAAGCAGGTGCCTGGAATGTACACTTGCAGCATGTTGACTTCTGCAAGGTTAAACATGATGTGTGAAAAGATGGGACTCAACTTATTAGATTACAGCTGTTCAGATGTCTGCTCAAAGCAGTTGACAATAAAGTGGGTTTCTTGTGATGAAGGTTCCTGTGACTTCTGCCAGGGATTGAATGAAACAAGTTAGTTCCTTCTAATATTACATACTAAAGTAAGCAGACCACTACAATTCTATTGCTAACGAATATAACTTTGTATATCTCTGATTCCCTGGTTTCCTGTGTTCAGAACTGTTTGGTCTTGGATAAACATCTACTGTGCTACTGTAAATACGGCATGTGCATAGCTACACTTAAGGCAGAATATATTCAGAATACTTTAGAAAAAGGGGACCCAATTCAAGCAATTTGTCTTTCTGCTGAAAGATGTATCTTGTGTCTTGGAGTGCAGGAACTTTGATAATGCCACTACATGTTTTCACTGACAGGATATAGAAAAGTGCATTCTAAGTCCTGAGTCATACTCTGTACATTTGAACTGGAGCTATTTGTCACTAACAGCTGAGATATCATCTCTTTCTTTGAGTATCTTTTCTTTGAATATCTTCACTGACATGTAAAGCAAAATTCTGCATTTGACCTGTAGGAAACTAGCACAATGTCTTTCATCATCTCTTTATCAGTCTTCTCACATGGGTGATTTGACTATGCCTAAAATCATGTACTATAGCGTAAGTTAGGGAAATCCTCTGTCCTAAATGGTCAAGTATTAACCATTTGGCAGTGACTTCATATAATATTAGGGAAATAGTCATACAGGGGTTTGGATTTTTTTTTCTCCAAGATGTGAATCAGTGTTGTCAAAAATATTATTTTCAACCAAGACAATATTTTGCACTACTAAGAAAATCACTCATGGGAGATATTCTGATGCTTTCTGGAAGGCAGTACCAGATGCTTTCTCTAATAGAATATTGCAGTTTACATAAAAGCTTCATCAACCTATTCGGGGGGATAACATTTTTTACCTTGTAAGAATTTGTTAGTTTTATCTAATCCATCAAACAAACATTTGTATTCTACATTGTGCTGCTTGCAATATCTCAGTCATGTAACTGAATTATATCATCCAAGTGAAGAAAACAGGTGCTGGATCTGATTCATAACCCTGATAAATCTTTTTTCAAACGTTGCAGAGCTACAATATTTCATATTTTCATAGCACTGTGGGATCCAAAGGCTTAAATTTCCCTTCCAAGAAGGCAGAAAACACAAGCTAAATGAAGAATAAGAGGTGAAATTTCCTTTAAGCAGTTTCCTTTTAGGCTGGAGAAGGCTGATTACCTCTCTGCATACGTATGGAGAAAAACAAAAAAAAGACACTGGATGATCACCTAAATATCATTTTTATAATTTTAAATGTAAAGTTTCACTAGTCATGGTCTCAGTGGAATCTGGATCATTATGAGTGGAAAGGTACTGTTTCCTGCAAAATATTGTTTGACTTGGAAAGTGTCTAGAGGGGATTTTTTTAAAATTATCTTTCATAAGAAAACAAAATCTTTTTTTT
>VYXB01008853.1:80749-98481 GCA_013397135.1 Pachyramphus minor | reverse complement strand
CTTACGATAACCAAGTGTTTGCTTTCTCCCAGTTCTTGATCTGCCTACCTGACCAATTAGTGTGACACTAAAGAGGTCTGAAGACAAATGGATTGTGAACTTACTTCAAAGATACTAAAATCAGAAGGGGGAAAGAGGACAGAATCTGCTTTTGATTTCTGGTACTAAAGGAAAAGTTCAAGAAAACAACAGAGAAACTCTTGGCTTTGAATTGTCTTAGTTGCACAGTACTTTATAATAAAACTTCCAATGGGAAGAAATTTCTATTTCTCATTAATCTCTAGTGTTCAACTACTTACTGAGATTCTAAAAGTTACTTATATCTCTAATTTTAATGTCCTGCAATTTCAGTTAGTTTTTTCAGGGAATTTGAGTATCCCATGAGACTTAATGTTTAAAAAACTTTTGAAACTGCACCAATAATACACACGATTGTGTATTATTACAATGTTTTAAATGCTTTGAGGTACATCCATTATTTGTGTGCATGTTCAACATATGACTAGACTTCTATATTATGTATATAGCATAAGATTCATGAGGAACACAAAGCTCTGTGAAAACAAACAATAATTTTTTTATGTGATGCCGCTGATGCAACAGTGTGTTTGAAAGGATTAGTCTTGACATAGGACACTAATAATGGTCTGGAAAGGTGGGAACTCTGGCTGCTGAAAGATTGCCTTCTAAAAGGTATCCATTCAGTCTGTGTGAGACCAAGGCAAATATGAATATATTTTTCTTGTTCATTAATTGAGTCAAGTTCTATTCATATTCTGGAGTTACTTCAAAAGAGGAGTGAGAGATATAATGGAAAACGTAAATCATAGAATCACACAATCACTTAGGTTGGAAAAGACTTCCAATATCATCAAGTCCAACCTCTAACCAATCTCCACCTTGTCAACTAGACCATGGCACTAAATGCCATATCCAGTTCTTTCTTGAACACCTCCTGAGACAGTAACTCTACCATCACTACCCTGGGCTTGTTCATTTCAATGCTTAGCAACGCCTTCCATGAAGAAATTCCTCCTGATGTAAAACCTGATCCTCCTCTGGCACAGCTTGAGGCTGTCTTCTGCTCCTATCAGCAGTTGCTTAGGAGAACAGGCCAATTCTTACCTTCCTACAACCTTCTTTCAGGTAGTTGTAGAGACTGATAAGGTCTCCCCTCAGCCTCTTCTTAGCCTGGATAGGCTAAACATCCCAGCTCTGTCAGTCACTCCTCATATGACAGTCTCTGGGCCTTCACCAGCTCTGTTGCTCTTCTATGGACACCTTCCAGCTCCTCAATGTCTGTCCCAAATTTAGGGATCCACAACTGGGCACAGGACTCAAGATGTGGCCTTACAAGATGTGGTGAGTACAGAGGAACAACCACTGCCCTTGTCCTGCTGGCCACACTGTTTTTGGTATAACCCAGGATGCCACTGGCCTTCTTGGCCATCTGGGCACATGCTGGCTAATGTTTAGCTGGATGTTGACCAGGACCCCCAGGTGCTTTTCCATTTGGCAGCTTTCCAGCTACTCTTCCCCCAACCTGCAATGCTACATGGGATTGTTGAGAATGAAGTTTTGGACCTGCCATTTTGCCTTGTTGGACCCCATACCTTTGGCCTAAGCCCATCAATCCAGTCCATCTAGATCTCTCTTCAAAGCCTTCCCACCCTCCAGCAGATCATCACTCTCACCCAAATTAGTGTTGCCTGCAGGATACTCTTCATAACCTTGTCAAGACTATCAATAAAGACCTCAAACTGGACTTGGCCAAGTACTGATCCCTGAGGAACACCACTTGTGACCAGCTGCCAACTGGATGCAGCACTGTTCACCACCTTTCTGTGGGCCCAACCATTGAGGCAGCTTTTTACCCAGTGAAGAATGCACCTGTCCAAGCCATGGGCTGCTGGCTTTTCCAGGAGAATGCTATTAAAGGCTTTGCTGAAATCTGGGTGACTATATTCACAGCCTTTCCCCCACCCACTTGGTGGATTACCAGGTAATAAAAGGAGACGAAGTTGGTCAGGCAGGATCCTCCTTTCCTAAATCTATTCTGGCTGGGTCTGATCTGTTGGCTGCCACATATATACTGTGTGATCACACTCAAGACGGTCTGCTCCATAACCTCACCAGGCACCGAGGTCAGGCTGACAGGCCTGATGCTCCTTCTGGGACTTCTTGTGGATGGACATCATATTGGCCAACCTCTAGTCATGGCAGGCTAACCTGGGACCTCCCCCGTTACACAGCACTGNACCTGGGACCTCCCCAGTTACACAGCACTGATGATAAATGATGGATATTGGCTTGGTGAGCTCTTCTGCCAGCTCCCTCAGCAGCTCCCTCTTAGGAATCCCCTCTGGTCCCATAGATTTGTAAATATTTAGATGGTTCAGCACATCACTAATCACCTCCTCCTGGATTATAGGGTCTGTTCTGTTGCCTGTCCCTGTCTACTAGCTGAAACTGGAACATATGAGATGATGTAATTGAAAAAAAGTTAGTGAGCTTGTGGCGATATAAAATTATGTCTGGCAAACTTCTAAGATTCCTTACTAGGTGAGCTGCTGGCTAGTGATAAGCATGAGTGCAAAGAGCCTGCAGGTCAAAGCCTGGATTCAAACATGTCTGAAAGGAGAAACCTGCTCTGGGGGCATCAGCAGAAGTCACAGCAAATGGCTTTCATTTGAATTCCAGAAACTTCTGCTGAGCATCACTACTGATGGTGGTTATGATGTTTCTGTCAACCTTTCTTCCATAACGTTTTGGAAGAACTTCCGAGGAACACTGTTGGTAGCTAAAGCTCAAGGTGAAAAATCCCATGGAGGCAAGGCCATGTGAGATGTGTAGCATAACTCAACCGAGTTTAAATAATCACAGTCTACTGAGGATGAAATACTATGAAAAAAAAAATTTGCAATTCTTCCTTTAAGAAATTATATATGTATTCACACACAGGGATATGTGACTGGAGTTAAGAATTCATTTTTCCAGAACTGTTAAACTCTAGGAATTTTAAAACACGTACTCTATTCCTTCCACTCCTAGTCTTTTCAATCGCTCTCTGACTTTTGTAGTTGCAACACTGATATTGTGCTAGTTTCCAGTAAGTATGACAAACTGTTCTAATTAAGTAATTTAAAAAAACATTTTGATTACAAATATATGTAAAACTAAATGTGTTCTTAAACTATTTTTCCACTGCTCTTTCATGAAAATTAGATGGCTTCCATCACTGTAAGTATGATTTAGGAAAGCTGAAGTTGTGGAGCCCACTGTTTTGTGACAAGAGGATGTGTTCTTGTTTATTGAAATATAGTGCTGGTAATATGTGTTTACAAGGAATATATACAGTTTGTTGAAGTTAAATTCAACTACCATAAACTTTTACACAGTACTGCTTAAAATATTTTGCCCTAAGAAAGTTGATATCCTGTGACTTTCAAATATAAAAGGCCTTGTCTTGTTAATTCAAGAATTAAAAAGCTTTATTTAATTGGCATGTATGATATGACATAGTTATTTAAGCATTACTAAGTAAGACCTACTAATGTTTTCAGTAATCTTTTTTTAAACATGTTTTAAATTTAACTAGCTATATTTGAGATATCTCTTTAAATTTTCTTAATAACATTTGGTTTAGGTAAGTACAGTGTTTGGTGGTATAGTTGTCTGAAGTCAAGATTCTAGACATAGAATTTTGTTTTATCTAAACAAAAGCTTATTTAAATATGAAGTGCAAGATCATGAATAGTGAATAGATCTGCAAAACCAATTTAACCTCAAAGACCCTATTCTTTATTTAGGGACAGGTAGGCATTTGTGAGGCTGGTCCTCAGCAGTTCATTTCCTAAACTGGGAAGTATCTAATCTTCATCTCTACTTCCTGCTATAAATTCAGTGATTTTCTCCAGGCTACACTTCTCTCAAACAGGAATTCAAAATCTGAACACCTTTAGAAGAGAGGCATACATACAAGATGCTTATTCCACTTTAATTCAAGCAGAGATAGGAGAAGCCTGTGTCATTAGAACTGTCTTTCTGCCTGAGGATACTTAAACCCAGTCTCCTTCTGGGGAGGTCTCGGATACCATGTCTTTCGGTTTCTTGCAGGGTTTTAAAGGAGTTTACAGCAGCTATGTTCTCAAATCCGTAGCTGAAATGGGTCTAATTTGGTAGGGTATAAACAGATTAGGCAGAGTTAATTTTCTAAAACCAGTATGGTAATGAATAGAGAACATTAGTGACTGGTAAAAATGAGTGATTGTATTTGCTATGTATTCATACTTTAAAGTGATTCACAGTCCTATCATTTGCTCCAGAAATGTCAGTACTTTCTTTCCCAGAGCTGCTCTATCAGAGAACATGATAGTCTTTTTCCTTCCTCTTCTCAGCATTCACATAGCCTGTGGCATACACTCTTGCTTCAAGGCCCAAAGTGCCAAAGTGCCCTGACAGATCTCCCTTTGAGGCCCCCAGGGCTTTCCTGCAGCCTTTGAGCTGCTCTTTTCATAAACAGAGAATTAGGACCCTCAGACCTTCTCATCTGGGTTTCAAGCTCACATCCCGATTGCTGCTACTTTACCCATGTCGACCTTGGTCAGCTAAGCCAGCTTTTCAAGCTGCAACATCGTGTCCTTACTAACCAAATCCTATCTTCTTTTCATGAAGAATTTAAAAACCCACAGACACCAACTTCATCTGTCAAAAATTTGTCATAGGCTGGACAGGAAGAATACTTCTAGAAAGATAAATGCAATTTTTTAAGGACAAATACGTGTTCTTGCATTTGTTGAAAATAACAGTGTCTTTAGAAAGGAGAACCAAGTAGTAATTCAAGTGAATTCAAGTAATTCTGAGAACCAATAGTAATTCAAGTGAACTTCTGTCTTTTTACAGTACACATCATTCTACTCAATGCACATACAGTATATGTAACACATTGACAAAATAATCTTTAATTACATGATAACTCAATTTTCTTAGTTTTTCTGTCTTTAAATTCTCTGTATGGCTTAAATATACTTGCTTAAATCATGTGTGTGTAACTTCATGGCTAGAGCAACAGACTGTGTAAAAAATGAGGCTTTCTTCAAGTCCTGGATGGTTAAGAATAAAATTTCTAAGATCAGAAATGAGTGGTATAGACTTCTCTGTCTATCTTATGCTTTTATCATAACACATATGTGATTCGCAGTCCTGAATTTTCTCTCTGTATAACAAATATAATTATTCTAAGTGTTCAAACAGAAAAGACCGAAAGCACAATATGATTTTCAAGAGTTTCAAATATCAGTGGTATACAGGGTCTACCTGCACAATTGCACATACATTTTGTTATGCCATACCTGTGTGGATAGGCACAAACTGCAGCTGGAAAACTTCTTTAGCAGCAGTAGCTCAGCAGCAGCTTCCTCTTCTGAGACTATGGTTCAGTTCCTCCACTCAGTGATGTAACTCACTGCTTATGACTGTTGTGCCTTTCTGTAACATTCTTGGTTTTGCCTAACACACCAACCAGGTCTGATAACACATCACTGTGACTTGTAAATCTCTCACCAAAGAATAGCCTGCGATGCTTAGAGGATGGTGAATCCAAAAATCCAGTATAAAGAACTGCTCAGAAATCCTTTTTTGATCTTTGAGCAGCAAAGGTATTTATTGACAGCGCTGGGAAGCAGCCAGCTAGTGCTGGACAAACCTGCTTCGAGAGTTCACACAAAATCAACAGTTTTTATACACTTTTCATAGATGATTAAATGCATATTCATGTGATTGCAACATTCATCTATACATATTGATAACAGGCGGAGTATAGGCGGAGCTCAGGTGGGGCTTGGGCAGAACTCCTCTTGGCTACCAAGGAGGGTAGTTCCAGCCTTCATCTGTTGGGTCTGGGGGCTAGAAGAAGTCTTCTTCAGCCTGACCTTCTCTCTTTTCTATTGTCTGTCACCCGCTTACTGAAGCTTGGAGAAAGTCTGGGCTCCTTCCTTATTTCTTCTATTCAAATGTCTATTTCAGCTTGCATTTATTACGCTAGATCTATTGCATAATGTTTCTATCGTTCTTCTTATATCTAGGTACAGTGAACAGAACACAAGAGGTTTTTCTTTTAGCAAGAGCAGGTTTGGCAGGGGGCTCAGAGATAATTCGGTTAACTCTTTCAGGCCTTTTCCTTGTTTCAATGGTATAAGCTCTGAAGTCCTGGCAAAAAGGGAGCAAGGTAGATGGGATTATTTAATACTTGATATTAATACTTGCCTGTAAAAGAGTGAGAGCATGTGAACATCCCTACGAGACTGCACATAAAAACCTAACTGGCAATATTACAATCATTAATAGCACATTATTATGCGAAAGCATTCATGAAACTCTAAAAAAGATGGCACATGAGAAAGAGCCACCAGAAGCAGAACATTCTCTCTGATTTGCAGCTCATATCTATGGGAGGAGACCTATCTGTGAACAGCCCTGGTTTTTCTATCTGTACTAGCCCATTACAGAGGATTTTTAGCATTTGCATGGATACGCAAAAGGGAAGTAAATGCTTGTACCAGGTGGACTAAGAAGTGTTGAAAACATTGCATATGCAGTGCATCATTTGACCTGTATCCTCATGGCATAAGGACTGGCCTGTTTTCTGTTTGGCCTACAAACTCATGCATGAGAAATTCTGTGCCTTGAAATGACAGATAGCTTGAGGATCACTGCCACTGACGTCCTTGATTAAGGATTTCTCCACTAAGATGCAGATTCAAGTGTTCTGAGACACAGGTATTATTTGAAAAATTTCCAGGTATATCCAACAATGGAGTGTCTAATTACAGCATTAGGAAATCAGACAAATGTGCAAACCAGTTCTCTGAAGGCCTTTTGAAAATCTAACAGCAGAGCTGGAACTTGATCTGCACATGACAGCCAACAGGTTATATATTTTAATATCTTATATGGAGTTTCACCTCTACAGACTTTAAGGTAACTTTGCTTCCTTTCAGATTTCAAAGACATTCTTCATCTCTACTTATCTGAGTACCCTTTGGAACATCAACTCCCAGGTATATGAACTGTGGAAGGGAGACCAGGACTCACTGTGCATTGTAGGGGGGCACTTTGGAGTTTCACAGAGAAAATGTACAGAACAGTTTATGAGCTGTTCTGACCTTTTGCCTCACATAGAAACATCAGAAGGAATCAGAGAGGAAGGTCTGTCACTGAGCAAAAAAAGAAAAAAAAAAAAGCAGATTCTTAAGGAGAAGATAGTAGTATGATTTTATAGCCTCAAGAGTGGGGCAATGACCTGCTCCTCATTGTTAAAAGACTTCTCTCTATACTATTAAAAATTTGATTTAATACATTCATAGACAGCCAATAATTTTCATCTAAAGTATACACTTCTATTCAATAAAGCTGTTAAAGATTACAGCTTAGTCTTTGTAGCTGCATGAATTCCATTTTTAGTGTAGATTAGAATTTGTACATATAATCAACCTGTTGGGGGTTAGAAACATCAACCATATTTTTTTTCTTGAGGTGTTACCTCATCTCAACTGAAGATAATGTACCAAAAAATCTCCAAAAAGTTATTACTATATGAACATACATGACCTCAAGGTTTATTATTCTCCCTAAGTATTTAAAATTGCATTTGAATGAGAATGAAGTAAAAAGGAACAAAACCCAACATGTAAAATAATTTTGGGAGACAGCAATACTGTCACAAGAGCTACTAAAAAAAAAAAAAAGTGATTGTGTCTCATGCAAGAAAACTTTATACACTTACTGAGTAAACCTTTTCAGGTCTTGACTGTGGAAGGAGTATGTTACATGCCAGCTGAAATAAAATACGAGTACTTTATCTTCTAAAGAATTACATGCCAGGATATTGAAAAGTTTCTTCTCACTTTAGAACTATTCCTCTCAACTTTTGAACCTATCAGCATTTTGAAATAATATCCAAATTATTTGACAATAACAAAAATACAGACTATGTGTTTAATTCCATAAACGTCCATTTCTTGTTTTGAAGTTTTAAGAAGAAAATAGTTTATAAAGGATGCTTCCTCTTTGTATTACTTTAAAAATAGCCAAGTCTGTAAAAGAAAAATTCTCCAGGCACTGGACTGCTCACCGACTGATAGGGAATATGAGTTGGGTTAGTTATTGTACATTTTATACTCATCCTTTATTTCTTAGATTGGTGAGTGCAAAGACTTAGCATCTCTGACATGCAAAAAACATTTCAGCCATAGTAAACTCCTACACCATAACACCCGACCTACCAACTTCAAAAGGCATCATCATATAAAAGCTGGGGCTTGATAAAAATTTCAACACTTCAGAATAAATGATCTTTGGAGAGGATCATGGAAATGGGAATGCATTTTTATCTCATTTCTTCAATAAACACCCACAATAATTACATCCTCCCTGTCAGAGAAAACAGAAGTGAATGTCAAAAATCTTAAACAAGGAAAAAGTTACTGTTTCTCACTCTAGTGATTGAAATTGCATAGATTAATTATTCCCTTATGCAATATGCACAACTGTAAAAGGACTTATTTCTTGACTTGCGGGTGCCCTGGGAGAACAGAGCAGTATCTAAGCACACCCCTCCTATAAATCTGGAGAAAAAATGCTTCATCTGATGGATTTGGAGACCTTGAGTCACCCTTTGGTTCCTATACCAATGGGATTGAACATATAAATGCAAATTTTAAAAAGAAATATCTCTTTGTACTTAGATTACTTGTCTTATGGAGTAGCAAATTACTAAGAAAACACTAAATGTTTACATTACAAAATCATAAATGCAAGTCATGCATGAATGTAAGCCCATCAATTTCTGTAAAACTTCGATTCCTATGTGAATTTAAGAAAAGGCATAGAGGCATGGAAATTTAGGAATGGGAATATAGATTCCAGTGTCTGTCAAAGTAATAAAAAAAACCTCCCTTGAACTTCACAGAGAAAGGAGCAATGGTCCCTGATGTAGGTTAAGGGAGACCAAATTAACTCTAAACTGGCTAAATTGATGGCTTGATCATCTCTTTTATCAAACCACACAGGTTTAGGATTGCATTTGCTTCCAGTGCCTCTAGTTTAAGCAACTTCTGAAGCAGAAAGTCCATGCTATAAAATATTTATGGAAACTTTAATCAACAACTTCAAACAATTTTCAAAATTGAGCCAAGTTTTAAGAAGTTTCCTTTGTAGCTCTTCCTTTGTTGTTCGTTTGATTGTTTTTTAATTCAAATAATGACAAGGGTGTTGAAGTCACAAATTTACAAAGGTAAATTAAATTAAATTAAATTAAATGGGTGTTATTGGGTTTGTTAGGCACACTACCGATGCATTATTTTTCAAGCACAGAAAAATAATAGAAATTATCAGACAGGCACAAATGAGCATATTTATATTAAGCTTTCTGATCTTTACCATTTTATCTCCAGATGAAATCTAAGTTGGTGTAAAAAACTTCAAAATATTTTCTTCAAATGTTAAGTGATTGAGCAATAGCAAGGGCCAAAGAAAATTCAGATTGTTCTTTCCTTACTAAGATCTGGATACCAGAGCAGCCTAAGCTTGCTGTTCCTTTATAAAATAATGCATAAACCCGGGATTTTCACCACCTTTCAGACTGTAAATTATTTGTGGAAATTTCTTTTCATACACTACACTACACTTTTTATAGTTCTTTTCAGAATAAGGTTATTCTATGTAAGATCTTATAAGGCAAGAATATTCAATGCTAATTAAATTTAACTTTTTTCAGGGCTAAAAAAATCAATATAGGAGATTTATATGGCGAATTACTATATATGATACTTGACACTGGTACCAAAATTAATTTAGGTATGGTTATAGGTTAGATAGAAGTATTCAGCAATATAATTTTAGAGTAACTGTATCAGTTGAGACCTAGGGAACAGAAGAGCATGTGTATTGGGTAAGAGATAAGGTCCCAGTAACCTATGTCTGGTATGGAATTACTACAGAATCAAATGGCAGTAGCATAAAACCAGAGCATATTCTAGGGAAATTAGGACAGTCTTCTTGTGATCTGACTTATCTTTCTGCTAAAAGATAAGATTGGACATATATAAGAACTGTCACAAACAATTTTACACATGTTTAGACCAAACAGATTCCCTCTTTAAAGCAGGTTTGTAGACTGTAGGTCAAACCTTCAGGTAATGTAAGTCAATAATTTAGTTATAAATTTAATTACTAGCAGTTTTCTGAAAGTAAAACTACCCTGTTTTTCACACTATACATGTTACCTACTAATCAAGTGGTTACCATTAACCAGTTTACCAGGCTTTAACAGGCTTGGTTTGTCAACCAACCAACATGGTGGTCTGATCTAGCTTCTCTTCCTAAATTTTGCAACATTACATCCTGTCCAAATACAAGATAAAACTGGCTTTTGCTGTGATCTGAGTGCTGATTTTTTCTTGAAGCTTGCTAAAAAAATTAGAAACTGTTCCATTGTTTGATACAAAATAGGTATTCAAGTACATGAAAAAAGTTGTTCATGTGTTGGTTTTCATGTATTTTCACTGTATTTTCACTTGGTTTTTCTGTACCTTTCAAATGAGATTATAATCCAGAGCTCTTTTTCCTGAAACACTATCTAATAACAGACTGGTGGCAATTTTTAAGAAAGCAAGTGGCACACACTTGATTCTGGAAATTTCTGTTCACAATAGTTCTTACCTTGGGAGAAGGGGAGCTGTGACTTTTCCCAGCACAGCTGCAGAGAATTGCCAATTCTCCAGAACAAATTCAAAGCTGAGGTAAACACGAACAGCCACATTGTTTGAATGACTGGTGGATCAGACATTTGGATACCCAGTGAAAACATTACTTCTTTGAAAATACCTGGCATGACTTCTCATAGAAACATCGGATAAAATGTACATATTGGCATCCATCATGGTTCAACTGACATTTTGAAGACAGGTCATAGGTCCTGAGAGACTACAAGAAATTATGTAACTGATTCCAGGTAAATTGATAGTGGGCATTTTCAAAGAGACTGTTTTATAAAAAATATTGGTAAAAACAAACAAACAAACAAGCACAAACAAAACCCAACCAAACCAACAAAAAAATCTCAAGCATAGAGCAAAGCATTAATGTCCAAATTAATAAGAGATGACAATTTGAGTGAAATATAATTTGGAACTTTCTCACTGGTGCCTCTGGGTACCTGGGTCTGTAGCATTACTGGTCCAGTTCAGTGAGGCATGGACAAACCAGCGCTTTCTCACGCCTTCACTTGGAGACCAGTCAGTACCTCAAGGGACTACTTGGCACCCACACAATTCAGTACTATGTTCATCAGTGAGTAATAGATCCTTCCCATTTAAGTTTCTGGCTTCTTTCTCTTGGCTTTTAACACAATTTGGGAGTAGAGGATGAAGTGGCAGAGATTCATTGTCAATAGATAATTCATCAATCTAAAATGAAAACCTTGAATGTGTGAATGTTCACCTTTGCTTTATGGTGTATGACAGAGACAAAAATAGCTTTTTAATTGCAATAGTTGGAAAGGCTCTATAAACCCACTGTAGTTCTGCAAGTTAAAGAGTTGCATTTTTTTACCTTTGTATTCTTGCTGCTGTACTCTGTTCCATTTTTGTGTTTGGGTTACTCATTTAGTCTGGCATTTCTCTTATTCAGACTATTCTTATAGAGGTACTTTAGGACAGAATCCAGACAGTTTTTCTTCTGTGCTCCAGATGTTTGCAATAATGTACTACTGAAGTGAATGCCAGCGGTAAAGGAATATTTCTCCACAGGAAATACTTTTCATCTGACACCAACAGCTCCTTGGGGAAAAAAAAGCAACAATTTGTTAGCTGACAGTTAACCAGTAAACAAAAGAGTAATCTTGGTAAAATTAGATTAAACATACAACTTGCAATAATTGAGTTTGAAAAACTGGCTAATATGATGAAATAAAAAATGGCTAATATAAACTACTGCTTTAGGATTACTGCAGAAACATATTCAGCCAACATTCTTCTTTCAGTTTTACCACCTTGTTTACCACTCTAATCATACATTTTGAAGAGGAAACAAAACTTCATTTCTTTCCAAGATATTATACAGAATGTATTCAACAGAGAAAAAATTATTCTTTATCTTCCATTATTCCTTTAGAAGCATTTTGATAGACATTTTCAAGAGAGATGCAATATGCATAGTATAACTGTGTTTTTCCTTCTATGACCTCATTTCCTATTTTTCCCTATAATATTCTATTAATTTGCATTAAGATAGTAATTTCTGTTAATTGTCTTCACCAAAGCAGTGGACATTGAACTGAGTACCCACTTTTAGAGCAAATATATTTTTGCATCTTTCAAGGTTGTGTATGCATATAGTTTGGGTTTCTTCTTGTCCCACACTAAATTACTAGATTTTTGTTTCTTGACTATCCAGGGGATCTTTGTTGAGTCAAAGCATTCCAGAGAGAATTATTTACACAATGTTAGAAGTCATTGTATAAAATGGATGGACAAAAATCACATAACTTTGACAAAGTTCACAATATGGCATCACTTCTAGGTACTTATATTCCAACTGAACTTGGTTTTATTATCCTGTCTTACTAAACTCATAGGCAGTACTCCATTGACTTTTACACTGAAAACTTATCTTTGTTGAATTAAAACAAGTCACAGATATAACTAATACTCATATTTTTTAGTAAGATGCTCCATTTCTTTTCCTAGGTACTGTGGGACTAGCTTGGAGTAAATAAATAGTTTAAATTATTTCTCTTGTGCACTTTTCAGAGCTTTTGACATTTTTTGAGAAATATCACAGTTAAAATTGTACAGAAAAAAAAGGCCACTGCAATTTAGTGCCTAGGAATATCCCAGATGCAGAATGGGTTTGTATGCTGTGGTTTGTATGCTCACCAAGGAAGCCAGATAGAACACAAGTGCTTTAAAGAGGACTTAGTTTCAACATGTTTATCCTCCAGCACTTATTTCCCCATGAAGCTACAGTAAATTTTGTGTGTTGGCATTCCAATTCAGAGACATGATAAGGATTATTCTTTGAACTGTGTTAACAAATGTAACATTCCATCCTGAGTAGATTGAAGGAATTGAACATAAGTGGTGCATGGGATAGAATTTATTCATATTTAACAGAGAAATTCTTAAATAAATATTTTTAACTTAGGACAAAATAATTGTTATTTCTTTCCACAACAAAGGATTTGAGAGATAGGAGAAGTTTTATTTAGAAAAACCACTTTGATTGTCATCCTCATTGTGCACATTACAAATAACATGGAACAAAAAGAGATTTGGATTCCATAAAACTCTGCTCTACTTTACTTCTAAAGGAAAATAAGATAGTTTAAGGTGTGTGTTCAGTTTCTTAAAAGCTTGGCTCCATGCTTAGAGTTCTGCTCTACAAGTAGTAAATCCTGTACCATCCTTATGAGAAATATGCGTGGATTGTGCATTTGACTAAAAACATATGACTAGTTTCATGCTATACCTGTAGTATGCATGATTTCAAATCAATATCAAGAAGAAAAAAGGCGGAGAAGTAGGACAAGAAGTTGGTGCAAAGCATGACCTTGCCTTAGTCCTGACTTCCATTATGTTTTCTATCTACAGTTTGGAAATGAGCCAGCTTAATTCAGAAGTACAAAGTTTATTTTGTGGGATCTTGAGGTTTTTTAAGGGTTATTTTTAAAAACTTGTTGTTTTTAAAGAAGTGGAATTACATAAAGGCATTTAATCATGCCACCCACAGAAAGTGTGTTTGTTTTTTTTTTTATCTTTAATATTTCAGCCTCTATCCAAATGAACTATAACCCTGCAGTTTGGAATGTAAGCAGCCAGTGTGCCTTTCTCATCATAACTGTTTAAGACTTGTTTAAGAATTAAGAAAAGAACGTGATATTCAGTTAAGTATGGAAGTATTTTGAAGAGATTAGCCCACCGCTCTTTTAGGATGCAAAATACAAGAGACAATACCCTATGTAGAGCAAGTACCTGGAATGCAAGTTAGTGATTTTACTGCATCTTAATCCATTGGCTTACTTTAACTTATGATGAATTTTGAAGATTTTAATGAATATTTTAATTAGCACGTGTCCAATATGCAAGCCTGTGGCAATTGTTCTAAGCTTGCTTCCACAATTTCACCTGGCAAGAAAGAGCCAGGTTTATTGTTTCAGTGCTTCCATAACTTGTATGGGGAATATTTCCTTTAAGGACAAATTTTAAAGAGCCATAGAAAATAAGGTTTTATTTTACCATTCACCAAATTAGTAGTTTGGCTAGGGGATACTTTTGCTTTGATTTTTTGGGGGAAGTTTGACAATGTTTAAAATAAATCAGAACACCCAGATGAAAAATGTTCTGTTTGATCTAAAAGACTTTGTGCAACTTTTGCCTTTGGTAAATAGTCCAGACTCCAAACAAAATATCTTCCACAGGCAACAGTGAATTATTTTTTAATTAATCTATTTAAAATACTAACAACTTGAGGAAAGTGGGATGTATATCTACATATATAATTTGTAAAGTGCTCATTTAGTTTCTATTCTCCTACAAGAAAAAGTATTACAGTTTTATGGTAGTAAACAATATCTCCCAAATAGGTAAGCATCTGGGGCTTTTTGGCATTATTTTGGGCTTTTAAAAAAAAAAAAAAGAGACAAGTGATTAACTTTGAAAACAACTACATATCTGATATTACTGGTCTGGCTGATTTTCATGAAAAATTATTTCTGTGATTCATGTACACTTTATGATTATTCATGATTTCCTGCATAGTTTCCAACTCTTTGTGACTCCATATGTAAAATAAGTAGCATAAATAAAACAGCACGATAAAATCACTGTTCTGTGTGTGCAGTTCATTCTATTTGTAACACTTGGCTGAGATATAGGATTTTTTTCCAAAATGAAAAGTGCCATCTACTGAATCACCAAAACAAAACTTTGCAGCATCTTGAGCAATTTTATCGAGAGAAGTTTTTCCCAATAACTGATCAGACCAATCCTCACTCAACTTGTGAATTTTAATGAGATCACCACTGGCCCTGGTATGGTTGAGTGACACAGTACTTCACTAAGTATTCATTTAACCTGTATTATCTTTGTTTGGGTTCTTTTTTCTGGATTAAACGTTTCTGGATTTCAAATGCTGGTGGAAAATCAGTGAACTGCACTTTGAATGTCTTAAGCTTTTATTTTCAAAGTAACTTTTCCCCCCAAGATTTCTGGAGAGACTTCTTGTGCATCCCCTGAATCTCCTTAATGGCCTAAAGAGGTCAGACTTCCAGTAAAGAGTTACTTCTATTTTTGCTGATTAGCCAATTTGAGTTTGGTGGAGGTATAGACAGAAAGACTATGAAAAGCATAAACTGATAGCACACTGATAAATAACACTTTGTTGAGACAGCAGCAAAAAGAAATAAAACAATTGGTAGATAACTTTGATATGGGAAACCATCTATGAGTTAACTGAAACAGGGTTTGGCAAGGTATTGGATATTTTTTTAAAGGCATAAAATTGCTTGCAAGACCAATAGGACAATGAACTTTACCCAGGACTTAGAAGTGCTGTCAGTTTTTTTTTAGGGCTAAGCAGTAGATACTTGAATGAATAAAAAATATCAGCCACTATATGATTTCGCACAGCTCTCAGAAAAATGTCACTACAGAAGTGGAGGGATTGGTAAAGGAACAAGATTTATCTTCAAAAGTTTGGGAAGTCTCCAAGGGTGGTCACAGGATTATGGAAATTGGATAACCACAGGATTATGGGTAAAGTCTCGTCATGATGAAACTAACTGATGAGCTAGAACAGGAGTCAATTCTCCTTTCTTAAAGAAAAAATGTTTAGCAGTAAGAAATGACAACAGTTTATACTGAGACAATATATAAAATGTAAGCAACTGTGTACAAGAGGTATATCTAATAATGAACACCCAATTGGATTGGACAGGGTCTGTAGCAAATCTGGTAGCAGTTTTGTGACAATGTTGATTATTTCTATAGTAATATGGTAGAAACAATTACTTACCTATGTAAGCCATGTTATGTGTAGGTATGTTCAGTATACTGTTGTATAGTAACTTTAACTTTTGTCAGAAAATAGGCTTTTTTCTCTAATTATAAACTGGATATGTACAGGTTTCTATGTACATGATTTCATTGATAGCTTTCTGTAAATGTTTTATTTTTTCTGTTCATACAATACCCTTGAAGAACAATATTCAAATACATTATTTAAAACTTATTCCACAACTTGTGGGTTGCTTTCTTCCTAATTTAGTGGTGAATGTAGTTTGGAAATTCTGACTGTATTACTTAGTTAGCTTCAAAAATCATATGATGTTGTTGCTCATATAGAAACAGTTAAGTAAAAATAACCAAAAGGAATGCTTTTAAAAGTCAGTGTTGGAAGAACTTTTACTTTAGTGAGATGAAAAAGAAGTCTTCCATTTTACTTGAAAACCGAGAGGAAAGACATGGGCTTTCCTTGAACATGGTCTCATTGAAATTGTTTGAAGGATCTTTAAAACAGCTAGGGGGAAAAATTGCACTATATGCCCACTAACAAATTATTTCAGCCAAACATCACAGATTTCATAATAACAAAATGTGGAAAGTCTAGCAGTTAATGCTAGACTGTAACAGGTACTGTCAGGCTCTCTCTATTCATACTCCAGTCCCACAGTCTTCCCAGAGACAAACTGTTCATCACCAAGTGAGATTTTTACCACATGCAGACACAAGACTCTAGGCAAGGTTGCTTTTCCCTTCCTGCTTTAGCTAGGTCAAAACATCTCAGGCTGCCAAAACTCTCAGAAACACTTACAACATCAAAGTCAGCTGCAGCCATGCAGGGCAATCCTCAAAGTAGGGCTTGGCTGCATGCCTTCTTCTTGCTGTTCATAGCTAGTGGGGGGCAGAAATACCTAAACCAACTCCTTTCACCTCTTTTGCAGTAAGATGAAAAACCACCAGAAGTGAGTGATACCTTGCAATCTCTTCATTTTGCCCCACAGATCAGTCTGTGAATAGTGCAAGGGAAAGTGAGTGTTCTAAAGCTGCACTGGCCTGTACTTCACAGGGAGAGCTTAATACCATATTCATGAACGATATCCTGGCTCATGTGCATTTTTCTTTCTATTTGATGAGATACACAACCTTTACTTCCCGACTAGAATAGGATCTACCAACTCCTGCATTTTCGCAGGGCAGTATGCAGGGGTAAACAGAAAAGCCTTTTACCAATTCGATGGCTTTTGCAGAACACTATCCTTCCTTATAGCTTCGTTATAGCGGCAAAGTTCAAACCAAGCAATGTACAGTCCAGGCGAGCCAAACTGGTCACTTTGCAGTACAGGGGTATGTGAGCGTCACCTCCCAAATATGACTTTTATCACCAGAAACAGGCACTGTTGTTGTCTCCTTCGACAGGAATTGTTCAATAAGCCAGGCACAAAAAAGTGTTTCCTTTTTGAGGGGCTCTTTTGGCGGATAAGTGTTTTTCTCCGGCAGAGCTGGTGCAAGCCGTCCCCGCTCCCAAGGACCACCGGTGTGTGTGTGAGGGAAGGCTTCGGGGGCGATACAGCACTGCGCGCTCTCCGGGAGACGCAGCGCAGCCCACTCGCCCCCGCGGGCCTTCGGGCGCGGAGGAGGTGGGAGAGCCTCTCTTCCGCAGAAGGCACGCAGCCT
>VYXB01008853.1:64906-80579 GCA_013397135.1 Pachyramphus minor | reverse complement strand
GGACCGCATCCTCCTCCTCTTCGCCGTCCGAGGGGCCACCGGCAGCCTCCAAAGCCAAGGTGAAGGAGCAGATCAAGATCATCGTGGAGGATTTGGAATTAGTCCTGGGGGACCTGAAAGATGTCGCCAAGGAACTTAAGGAGGTGAGAAGCGAAGGGCTGCGCAGGCTGACGTCTGTTCTGCCCCGTATGGGGCGAGCGCCCCATCGCCCCGCAGGCCGGGGTCCGGCTCCCCTCGGAGGTCCGTTGCCTCCCTTAGGTTCCTTTCGCCGCTTCTTCACCGCGGGTCAGGCAACTGGTGTCCAGGCTGGACACGGGGCAGGTCCCAGTCCTGTCCCGGGGCGGGCGGCTGCACCTCGGTGCGGCGCCCGACGGTCCGGGATGGGACGAGGGGCGCGGTTGGAGCCCCGTGTCCCGGGTGTCGGGGGCCCCGTCGCCTGGCGTGCTCCCTTCCGCTGCGAGGCGGCTCTGCTCGGGAACTTCCCACCTCGGCGCGTCCCTCGGAGTTTTATTTTTCCCGGGAGGCCGGGGATGCCTCTCCTGCGAGGTTCCTGCTGGGCAAGGAGGGTGTTCGGGGGAGCTGCGGGACTCACAGCCCTGCCCTATTACGGGCTGCGCCGGGCCGGCATCCTGACGGTGGGAGAGGAGCGAAGAACGACCGCACTCCCGCTACAGCGGGTTTAACTTTCGGGTTGCACCGTGCAGCCCCAGGGAGCAGCCCGGCTTTCATCTCCCCACCGGTCCGGGCTCCGGACCCGCGCACTCGCCGCCCTTGGCGAAGGGTCTGTGCCCGGCGCGGTAGCACCGGCTTGGGGAAGTCTGCTTCTACCTCTGCAGCCTGCTTCACCAGGAGCTGAGCGCCCTGTTTATCTTCTCTATCTGGCAAGATTGCCTTTGCAATCTCTCTTTTGCCGGTGGCGAGTGTCATCTTTCTTAGGTTAATCTGCAGGCAGAGTGCGATTACCGCGGGCATGTTCATAAGCAGGAAAATGCAGCAGCCGAAGGATGAGAATTTGGCTGTCCTTTTGGAGATTTCTACATTCTCTTGATTTTGCTACACAACTGGTCGACAGATGGTTGGATTATGCACCGAAATTCAAGTCCAGAATCTCTGTGCTTTGCTTTATAATCCTGTATTTGACATTTATAACAGGCTGTAGTTTTTTGCTATCAAATACTAGTTTTCTATTTTAACAACATTGTCAACAAGTTTCATTCAACAGTCTTTTGCCATCTGAGGCAGTCTGAAATTCACCCTGTGCTTTATATAATGTTAAAAGGTGTATAAAGACATGGCTCACTAATCACAGCTGTTAGTCTCCTTTCTTACTCACAGTTCCAGATTTCTCCTTTTTTTTTTTTGAATATATCTATAATTTCTATTTTCCTTAATGTACTACTGTCTATGCTTTGTAATTTTTGAGGTACTTTGAAGAGGGAGTAATCATTGTTTGTACAGCAGCTCTTTCACTGTTTTTTGAGACTGATGGTGCAAACTGGCTTCTGTTGCTGCAGAAGTACATTTTCAGGACCTGAAGAGGATGTAATGTGCTTTGTCCCATGAATGTGGATCATTCCCTGCATGTAATCAGCCCTAGCTTTCTTCTAGTGAGCAAACAGGATTGCTGTAAGTGGAGATCATATATTATCATTTACTGTGGCATGTTTTATCTAAGCAAACTTCTGTGTTCTGGTTGACTGCATCTGTGATAGAGAACTGGATTTACCTCTGCTTGATGGAGAAATTTGTAGAGAAATGGAGCTGTAACTCTCTCAGGTAGTGTGTACCTGTTGAAGGGTGGAAGCATTGCCAAAAGCATCTGTTTTGAGAAAATAAAAGTGTTTTTATAAAAAGAATAGTTAAATCTTGATTGTAGATACACATGAGGTTGCTTTTCAACAAATATGTCTTACAAAGATGATAGTTGTGATAGTTCAACAAACAAAAGCTGAATATTCATACATCTCTTTGCTTGCAATATTATCGTTATCTGTTAAAGACACTGTGTATGACATTTATTTTGAAAAGTTGGCAAGAGTTTGTCATCTGAGTACCTTCAGTAGGCTACCTTTGTAGGATGGACTAAATCTGTTCAAAACCACTTAGACATAACTGCGGTGTATACTTTTTAGATGAAAGTGAGTTAATTGATGATATTATAAGCTAATCATCAGTCTCTTTCATAGGTTGCTTGTAGATGTTAGAAAGCATTGACAGGTCACTCATTAAAGCGTAGAGGAAGTTAGCTTGCAGTCACTTTTGGTGTATTACACACAGAAACGTACCTGTCTTTTATTTAGGTTCCCTACTGTAGGATCAGTCAAAGGATAAACTAGTGGGTGTAAGTTCATGCCTTCCATTTTCACTGCAAATTGTGTTGTTCTGTTTTTCTGGGAAATGTTATTGCTACTTTCCCGCCCTGCCCCCCACACTGGGGGTTTGCTGCAGTATAGCTGTTGTCCTACAGCATTTTGTGTTTGGTGGGTTTTTTGGTGTTTTTTTTTTTTTTTTTTTTTTTTTTTTTTTTTTTTTTTTCCCTGTTAGGAATATGGTATTCTGAAAAGAGCATTTCGTTGTTTTTAATACTTTTTCAGAAGTCTTCAATTCTGGTGTAGTGGTAGGGCATGAAGGGTTTTTTTTGATGCAGTTCCAGTAATAGTTGTGAATAGAAAATTCGGTGTAATATTTATTTGTGATATACATAATTTTTAAAACTTTTTTTTTCTGTTTATGCCTACATATTTGTTGACCTTAAATATAAATTATGATTATACTTAAAATAGCACTTTAGGTATTGTGATAGACTGGATGTCTTCTAGCATCCTTCAGTCTTCTTTTGTAAGATTTTATGGTCAAAGCACTGTCAAATTGAAGTATGATTTCATCACTTCAAAGTGAACTGTTCTATAACAATACAAGCATGGCTGCATGGAACTTCTATGCCTTGTTACATTTAGCTTGTTATAGTTTACTTATGTTAATGTATTTGTGTCTACCCTTTGTTCTGAAGCTTTTTCTAATTGGTTCTCTGACTTTTTTGTTTTGTTTGTTTTGTTTTTAAAAAAGGGAAAAGGAGGAGTGGGTAGAAGATGGGATGTTCAATCCAGATGCAGAAACCATGAGGTTTATAAATGTACCCTAGAAGCATGTGGATTAAAACTAGTACATTTTAAGAGTTACTGTGTCTCAGAAGTGCAACATCTTCCTTCCCACCTCCCCCACCCCCTTTCCCCCCTTATTTATTGATCTTGTCTGCTTAGGCTGAGGTAACCACAGAAGATTGAGGATACAGAAAGGGAGTGACAGGGAGACATGATAGTATGGAGTGATGCTGAGTCCAGAGTCTCAGCTGGTGTGTGGTAGTCTTCTCTAGGGTCCAGTTAATTTAGAGGAGGCTTGGCCCCTTTTGTCTCCTTGCTAAAAAGAAACATCTTGAGATGTGTAGCAACAACAGGATGTGTTTTTGTGTTGAAAGAAAATAATGGAGTTGAAATGGATTAAGTGGTTGTTATTTGATGAATATTCCAAAGAAAAATCGAAAGGGTGCCAGAGGATTGAGTAACACCTTCTATTCCTTTAGTCCAAGCTATTTCAAAATCAAGTTGGTGGAGCCTTAAACTTTGGTTCACCTCCAGAGGTTTGTATAAAAGACCTTTTTCACTGGAGGCTGTCTAGAAAGATGGTTAGTATTATGTCTTTTTTTGGAGTTGATACTTATCTATCTGGTACCTTAATAATGTCCAACTGGAAACCAGAAAATGTGTGCTAAACTGTTTTGATTGTAAAATGCATGATGTAGCCCTAATTCTCTGATGACTTCATAAGGGATTGAAGGAGATGTACATGTGCAACTGCAGACAATAGGGCACAGAGATTTATGTCATCCTAATACTGATATTGTAATTTTTAAGACTTCCCTGCTTTCACATTTTATGATAATGTTGCACATTTTTGTAACCTTGCACGTGTTTTCATTAAGGAAATACTTAACTAAATAATTTGATAAATACTTTTTGTAGTAATAAAAATTCATCATGCAGAACAAATTCCTGGAAGTTATGTGTGAGACATTTGCATAGCTTTTAATTGGCTAAATACTCTTCAACCTTTTATCAAAAGGAAGCAGCTGTGTAGCTATTGCCGATGTTTAGAATAATCCAAAATGGAGATTCAGGAGAAACAGAAGCCCTCATAGGCACTGCACATGCATCAGTAAATTTCCAGTCTTTTGAATCTACCTCCTCTGCTTTAAATCCTGTGAAAATGTCTTGCTGACGGAATGAGTGCATAATTCTCTGTCATCTAACTGATGTGTTTATTATCCGTAAAGATGTGATCTATAAAATTTGAACATGACTTAACAAATAATATTTTCTAAGTGATGAAACTAGCAGATACCAATCCCCCTCCCCCAAAACACCATAACAAAGTTTGTTAGGGGATAGATGACCTGATTTCACAACCAGGCTAGTCATCACTCTCTTAAGTGGAGGGTGGTCATGTATTCTGTGGTCTTAATTTCTGAATCAGACCTGCAGAAGTGTATTACAATTTCAACACCAGTGTTTTCCATTTTTGGTTTTGTGTTCTGATAACAGTCGAGATGGTAGGAAGGTTCTTGCCTGTTAATCCAGAAAATAGGAGGCTCAGGTTTGTATCTACAAAAGGACTGGCGCAGCAACAATCAGTCATGTATCAGTATCTCTGATGTGCAGGCAGCAATACAAAGAATATAAAAAATCTTTGGGTTCATATTGCTTCATGAAGCTGAGCAAGGGAGTTATTACAGCATAGTTATAGGATATACTATATAGAAACCTAAGGGTAGGTAGAGCAATAGCAAAGCATTTTAATCCATTCCTTCTTCTCCTTCTGATTCTTGCCTCTTCTCCTCTTTGGATTCTCTCCAGGTGTCAAGGACTTGCCACTCTTTTTGCTATCCAGTGGCAGTTGAAGGAATAGGTTTTTGAGCATATTTGTTCCTACCATTAAAAATCCAATAAATGCAGATGCCCTACTTATATATGGATCCTGGATGCAGGCCCACTTAACAGTGTTCCTCCTGGAGTCTTGCTTCAGTGGATGCACTGTCTGTATATGCAGATCCTGGTCAGTGAGAAATGAGAAGGACTGAAGGGTCTTTGTAATTTTTATTGCTGTGGCTGGCACTGGGATCCAGTTCAGGCACCAGGACCAAGGTGCCTGAGTAGGAGTATGAGTAAAGAAATTTGCCATTGCAAAACTTGCTAATCTCTCCAGCAGCAGACTTTTTTTTTTTCTGATTTCTTACTACATTCCTTAATGCCAAATGCAATCATGAACTGTACCTGAATGTTTGAGTGCAGAGTATGATTCATTATGTAACAGAAGCACTGCACAGCAACTTTATTGTGATCTGCCTGGGGGTCCAAAGAAGGCCATAAATAGTCATTGCAGATAACTGAATTGTAATTTTTCTTTCCATTTGTTTCTTGTGGCCTATGAAGCATTTATACAATTATAGACAATAAAATGTGCAATATAATAAGATAAAACTCTTACACTAGTAGTACCAATAAAGCTAATGGAGCTAAAAGGTAATTGTGAACCTTAAAAAAACCCCTATGTGTTAAGTTTGTCAGGAACATTTATATGCTGATACATGACAAGATGAAGTTGCTCCACATATGATTTGTAACCAATGCTACCAAGAGTTAGTAATTGTATTGTGTAACCCAAAGAAAAGAATAAGTAGTGTACATACAGAGAATTGCTTGTCAGTATCAAGAAGCTTGACAGAGGGAAGCACACTGTCAATTTGTGCTAGCTGTTTTATGAACACCCATGTCAACTACTTCATTTCTTATATGTAATACTAGGCTCCTGACAGCAATGTATTGAGCAACAGGGAGCTAAATAGAGCATATATAAATTCAGTTTTCAAATAAAACCTGTACCACAGTGAAAATATATATCCTTTCTTCTTAAATTTGAATTTCGCACAGTCTGTGCAATACTGACCGTGATATAGGAAACAAAAATAGTGAGGTACAAACTTCTGCCTGTTGCAGTCAGATTTTTTCCATTGACTTTGGAAGGAACAAAACTTAAGTTTGAGTGATGTAAGTTAGTTTTGGGTTGCATAATTTTTATTAAAACTTCAGAATTTAGAGGAATCAGTTGCTGCCACATGTATGTATGAATGCATTTTGCAATACCAACGAGTTGGTGGAACATTGTCATTGAAGTTTTGAATATCTTTGACAGTTTCCTCTGGAAATTATGCAAAGCTTCTGTTCCTGTTATTCACACTGGACAAAGTTCTGGAATACCCTTCCCACTTCCAGTCAAATATTCCAGCCAAATAGCTGCTCACATGTTGTACACGTTTTGTACACAAATAGTTAGTACTCCTTGTGGGAGCTGTGGGAGGGGTGCTAATGTTGTCCCTGAGTTTAAAGAGTACTTTCCCACAGTGCCTTTTTTCTCAATACCTTTATGAATGAGCATCACTATTCTCTTCCAGTTTTCATTTCTCTTAGAGCTGCAAAACATTGGCAGCTCATAGTCTTATGTATTATATTCATTCTTTGAAAGGCTGGTGTACTAAATGTTCAATAACCTCACGATAACTCATGTATTTGCTGTGCAAGGGTCCCCATATTTTTTTTAATTCTTCAGTGAGGCAGAGTAAAGGGGTCTCTTTTGCATATGGACTGCTGTTTTTCCCACATAACCTGTAGCTGACAGCCATGCAAGTTAACACTAGGTTAGTTACCTATAGGTGGGCAGGGCTTTGTTTTCCTTTGCTAGTAGTTGGCATTTTTGTTTGGTTGGTTTTTAATAGAAGCAGTAAATAGCACTTAAGGTACACTGTATTCTTAATGGGTAAAATGTTACCTCTTCTTGAGGTACAAATGTATGATAAGGGCTGCAGCCTATAAATGCCTCCTCCTTGGAGTTCCTGTCCAGCTCTATGAAATACTGACTGGTCATTCTTACTGTAGCTACCTACAGTGCTTCAGAATGGCATTTATTATTGTACCCAGTGGAAGAATCAAAGCAGACCCTGCCTTCATTGTGGAAGGGCTGAGAAAATCCTCTCTGTCTTTACAACCTCCCTCTGTCAAGTCGTGTGTGTGTCGAATGACGCATGAGAGGTCTTAATGTCTGAGCTCCTGGCATTCTGGTTTGGTTTAAAATTGTTGCACTACAGCTTATGGGACGCAGTGAAGAATAATTGCTTCCAAACAGTAGTAATGCCATCAATTGTTGCTTTTACAAAAACTATAGTATGTTCATATGTTTTTAAAGGTTAGCAGACTCATCTGTTGTTTCATGCAGCATTTGCCACATTGGATTATGAAGACTGAGAGCATTGATGTTGAATCATTTCCAGATACCGTTGTAGATTATTTCTCAGTAATGTGAAAAATCCTGTAATTTGAAAACACTTTTCAGTTTTTTCTCCTTATTTTTTTTTTTAAATAAATTCAAGTCATTATTTCAGTCCTTCACCCCAATGGTATTATGTTTTTCTCTTTACTGTTGTCTGTTTACAGTTCTTTGAGTGAAGAGCTTCAACGTAGAAGCAGAGTATGACATCCTTACTTGCACTATAATCATTTGCCTTGTAAGTAGAAGAATGTTAGGAGAATCTTAGGAAAATAATGTGAGAAGTTTTCTGTGTATTTAAAATGAGACCAGCTGCAGGGGGCTCCAGGACTACCAAAAACTAGATTTGAGCTTTTCACTCATCTGCAGAAAATTAGATAAGTGTTTAAAATATGCAAAATTTTGGCATCTAATAACATTTCGTACTTTACTGGAAATGTCACTGTGTTAAAGCAGGCAGTTTATGTGGCCTGAAGGATGCAGATTCTAAAAACTAACAAACTGAAAACAAAAAAGAAGAAATTAATTCCCTATTGTAGTTTATTGGTTTATACCCATGTATCTGTCCTTTCTCTATAAAATTATATGTGAAGATGTGAAAAATGAAGATCAGTATGTTTTTTCTTTACTGAAGTGTAATAAAACAAAGTGTAATTCTTTCTTTGTATGCTTTGCCACTGAGATTTGCAGCTAAATTAACTACTGAAAGTTCAGCAGTTATTGGACAAATAATTGGAGCAGATGTATTTATTATTTAATATAGAATCACAGACTGGTTGAGGTTCAAAACGAACCCTGGAAATTGTTCAACCCATTAATGAGTCAAGTAGAGCAGGTTTCTTAGGATCACCATCTTGAATGTCTTCAAGGATGGTGACTCCATGATCTTTTTGGACTACCTATTTCAGTGTTGAATCACCCTTATGGTAAAAAATGTTTTGTCTTGTATCTAAGTAGAATTTCATGTATTTTTAAATGTGCCCACTGTTGTCTCATTTACTCCTTCTAATCAAGTCTATAACAGATGCTCCAACCCCTTAGTTATCTTGCAACTCTTTCCTGGACTAGGTCCTGTTCTGTCTTGTACTGGGCAGCCCACACCTGCATACCATATTTCAGACTCAAATTCAAAAAATCAGGTATATATTAACTAAAAACACTATGTATCAAACATTAATTTCCCTCAATAAATATTTCTTTATCTGAGATTTTAAAATTAGCTGAAAAACATATTCTCTACTTTTTTATTTGGTTTCTGGTTATCTGGTTGCTGTTACAAGCAAAAGCCATCCATGATAGGTTAAGTTCACATTGTTTTCTAAAATTTGCTTCATCTCTTCTCAAAATACTACAGAACTGTTCTTTTAAATAAATGATTTTCAGTTACCAAGAGTAGAGTGTACTTTATTCTATATGTGTTTTTACTGATGATTGCAGATACCCTTTGAATGGGGTAAGTTCATGACAGCAGATGGTTTCTGCTACTGCTGTGGAGTTTTATTTGTGATATCTAGAGTGGTACAGTCTAGACTTATTTGACTTTCATTGCTTATGGGTAATGCTATAACGTGTTTTAAGGTTCAGTAAAGCTGTGGCATCTGGATAAAGAAATATCCTGTGTATGGGCACAGTGTTTGGTAGTTTCCATAATATATTAGGACTAGGAAACTATACAAGTATATGTAGATCTGCTGAGGTAGTAACTTTTAATTTCTTGAAATCAAAGTGTAGACGGTTAGATGAACCTGTAAGACTTACAGAAAACTGATGTTCGGTCAGGCTGAACTGATGTTCAATCAGGGTTGTTTATGTTCAAGCAAAAGAATGAAGAGGTTATGATTATTATTTTTTATTGTTTCCTGTTGACAGTTGGTTTGCGTGTGCTTGTTTTCCTGTTGTTGGTTATTTGATTCTGTGTAATAAACAAAATTCATAGAAAGTGGTTGAATTGTAAGCACTTTAAATGATATGCAAACACCTTAGTCAATTATTTTGATTAGATGTTCGTAAATCTTAGCAAGTTGATGTGATACAGTTTTGACTTTGCTGGAGCTGTACCATCTAGAGCTTTGACTTTGCTAGAGCTGTGGTTTCTTTGTACTAGTGTTGCCACTCAGCTCTAGTAGCTCTTTAATAGCTGTGCATCTATGTTGGTATGTTAGTAAAGAAAAATTAACTGTCCTGTTCTGTGTAAGAAGCGCCCTTTGGACTCATACTTTCTTGGAGAAAATGTAAATTACCTTGATTTGATGCCTTGTATTATGGAAGCAGCTGTAGGTAATAACAATCTATTATGAAAAGAAGGAAGATCTTGTGGATTATTTGCTTAATGTGAAGTGTGCTTTTGTTTATTTTTCACCACTTCTTAGAGTGACATCTCATGTTATAGGACTAACATCTTGGTATAATGTGGCAGCTTTTCAAATTAGTTTTGGTTTTTTATCACTATCTTTTGAAAGAGTGGCAAGGCCCAGAGGGAATTTGGAGCATTATTGAGCCTTAATTTTCTAAAAATCAAGTTCTTGTTTTAATAACTGCTTGTTTTGTACAGGCAGAGTACTTGTGCCATTTTCATCTGTTATTTCTCAGTTTAATTTACTAATTAAGAGTGAGGCATCATTTTTTGTCACTGTGAATTACAGATATGATGTACCTTCCTTGTATGCATGGTTTCTTGTACATAATGAAACACAGTTATCTGCTACATAAATGTTAATACACTGCAATTAAATCTTGAACAAGCAGATTTTTTGATAATTAAATGTCTATTTTGAACAGATTGTTTTCTTGCTTTTTGTACAGTAACTATAGACTTGCAGAATTTTGTGGAATTTTTCCTTGAAGAATTTAATGTTAGACTTTGGTAGCCTGTATGGCTAGAGAACAAGATGTCAGCATCTTTGCTTTCTTTTGATGTAGCACCCTTGCAGATGGGTACGTCTTAAAGGTTTTCTTCCGCTGAAGGAGATACTCTTGTAGAGTTCACATTCTTCCTGTTGCAGACTGCCAGTTGATACACACAGGGGGTGTAAAACAATGCTTTTGTGGCTGGAAACTGTTTAATCTAGGGTAAAAAACTCCATTAGGCAAACAAATAATGACAAATGAATAACAACAGCTAGGTTGCTGTGGTTTCTTTGTACTAGTGTTGCCACTCAGCTCTAGTAGCTCTTTAATATTTCTTCATCTAGCTGTGCATCTATGTTGGTATGTTAGTAAAGAATATATTTTTTTATTTATTTTGGTAGACTCTCTGTTTGGTGAAACAGAGCTTTTCTGTCTTTATTTTGGTTGAGTTGATCTCATAGAAATGTGTTCAACACTGTAGGTGAGGTCAAGTCAGAGTTTTGCACAGTGTTGCTTATCTTTGCTACATCCTGAGGTTGCACTGAAGTTGCCTGGTGGTAGCCATTCCATGATGACCCTCTGTGCAGAGGTCTGTGAATTAGTGAATTTCCAGTATGTAGAACAAAGGGATAGGCCCCCCATGAGCCTCCTTTTCTCCAGGTGAGACACAATTCTTCAGCATCTTCTTCTATGACCAAGTGACTGGTTTAGAGGATGAGGGAGAGGCTGTACATGTTGTTTACCCAGACTTTAGTAAAACCTTTGACACTATCGCCCACAGTGTCCTCCTGGAGAAACTGATCTCTCCAGTAAAAAACAGGCTGGATGGCCAGGCCTAGAGGGTGATGGTGAATGGAGTCATTGGTGGCTAGTCATGTCGTGTTCCCCAGGCCTCAGTGTTGGGGCCAGTGCTGTTAAATATCTTCACTGATGTCCTGCATGAGGGGATCAAGGGCTCACTCAGTCGATTTGCAGACAACACCAAGTTGNCCCATGAGCCTCCTTTTCTCCAGGTGAGACACAATTCTTCAGCATCTTCTTCTATGACCAAGTGACTGGTTTAGAGGATGAGGGAGAGGCTGTACATGTTGTTTACCCAGACTTTAGTAAAACCTTTGACACTATCGCCCACAGTGTCCTCCTGGAGAAACTGATCTCTCCAGTAAAAAACAGGCTGGATGGCCAGGCCTAGAGGGTGATGGTGAATGGAGTCATTGGTGGCTAGTCATGTCGTGTTCCCCAGGCCTCAGTGTTGGGGCCAGTGCTGTTAAATATCTTCACTGATGTCCTGCATGAGGGGATCAAGGGCTCACTCAGTCGATTTGCAGACAACACCAAGTTGTTGATCTTCTGGAGGATAGGAAGACTCTGCAGAAGGATCTGGACAGGCTGGATAGATGGGTGTATCAGTTTGTCTTGGCTTTCTTGCTAAGTCTAAGCTGCCCCTTTCCCACCTCCCGCTCTTTCAAGAGACGGAAAAAAAAGGAACAACCGAAAACTCAAAAGAAGCCGGAACAAAACTGGATTATATCAAATACATATATATTTACATATATTTACAATTATATATACAATTTGTATACGCAATAGGGAGCTCCTGAGGGAAGAGGGAGGGGGAAAAGAAGGGACAAAACCTAAAACAAGTGCCCTCCAAATACACACCCTTAGTAGAGAGCTAGTGAACAAACAAAAAAACGAATTAAATACTTCCCTGAACTAGACAGCAGAAGTGTATGGAGCACCAGCCAAGTCCCCATGCTTCCCAGAGGGGCCAGAGATAATGGTAGGTCCAAGCAAACAGGCCTTGGCCCACATAAGCAAAGACCGTCTGCGGAGAGACCTCAGCCACCGGAAGAAAGAAGAGATCAAGCTCTCATGTCTGCACCTTATTTATATGCTGTGTTATGTTAAAGGATGATACTGAATACTTCCTTAGATTCCTGACCTCTGTTGCTAAGGAAGGCCTAAAAAGTCCAAAAGACCAATTGTATGAGGCTCAACAAGGTGAAATGCTAAGCTGTGCCCTTGGGTCACGACAGCCCCATGCAGCACTACAGGCTGGGGGAAGTGTGACTGGAAAGCTGCCAAGCCAAAAAGGGCCTGGAGGTCCTGATTGACAGGGACTTAACATAAACCAGCATTGTGCCCAGGTGGCCAAGAAGATGAATGGCATCGTGGCCTGTGTCAGAAATAGTATGGCCAGCAGGACCAGGGAAATTGTTGTCTCCCTGTACGCAGCATTGGTGTCCAGGTTTGGTGCCCACACTTAAAAAAAGACATTATGATGCTGATGTGAGTCCAGAGAAGGGGAACAAAGCTAGGGAAGGGTTTGGAGCACAAGTTTTGTGAGGGGCAGATGAGAGAGCTGGGGTTGTTTAGCACAGAGGAAAGGAGGCTCAAGAGACCTTATCACTCTCTCTGTACAACTACCTGAAAGGAGGTTGTAGCCAGGTGGGTGTCAGTTTCTTCTCTCAGGTAACAAGTGACAAGACAAGAGTTGCACCAGAGGAGGTTCAGATTAGATATTAGGAAAATTTTTCATGACATGGTTATAGAGCATTGGAACAAACAACCCAGGGAGGGAGTGAAGTCACCATCCCTGGAAGTGCTCAGAAACCATATGGATATGGTACTTGAGGATGTGGTTTAATCATGAATGTGGTGGTGGTGCTAGCTTGTCAGTAGGAATTGATATTAAAAGTATTTTCCAGCATTAATAATTCTATGATTCTATGGAGGATTCTATGGAGCCTTTCACTACTCAATATCAATTGCAAAGTCTAATTCAAGTTGTTAATTATCTCTTTAACAGTATATTCTTCTTTATTGTCCAGTCTTTATTTTCATGAGGTCACAGTAGAATTTTTAGTTCTGTGTGCTCTGTGAGGTAGTTTCAAACCAAGTTAGTTCTGGAAGTGAAGGGCTGTGATATTTCTGATTGGTGTTGTACTTTTACTTGAACAATTCTTCTCTGTATTTAGATTCATGAGCAACTCAGCCTTGTTAGTCCCTTATATTCTGTCAACATCTAAGTTTTTTAAATACAAAAGCTCTTTATGTTTGGGTTTTTGAAATTATTTATATAAGTCTAGTTGTCTTGATCTACTGTTATTATATGCCAGGGTAATTTCTACAGGGTCTGAAATGCTCTGCAAGTATATAATTTTTGTGAAGCAGTGGCTGGTTGAGAAGGATGTGTCTGCTTTCACCCTCAGGAGTACTTGTGTATTACCATTAGCAATAGAAGCGTTGCAGTTGTTAATGGACATATTTGGATTTGGGAAGTGCCAATGTCAGAAAATGAGTACTGGACAACAAAGTAGATTCTGCAGGTTTGGTTGGTCGATGAGTTCAAAGACTAATTATTATCAAGCATTTTTATGAAGCAATGGTTACAACACTCTAGTGTTAAATTATTGCTATAATAATTTATATTACAGAAGTTGAGCCTGCGAAGAGATGAGCAGAAAAAGGAAAGACACAAAGTGAAGGAAACTGATATTGATCTTCAGAGTCTGAGTAATGTCTGTGGGATTTGGCAAGGAATCTGAAATGTCAGGAATACAACTTCAGAAAGATTTTCACTGAAATTCATCCTCGTTATTCTTTTTCCGTGCTATTTTTAGTTTTATTTTTTCCCCACCTCCTGAAAAAGCTTCCTCTTAGTCACCTTAAATTGCCACTCTTATTTTCATGGAGAAATATGTCCATTTTGACTTTTCCATAGTATTAATCACCTATTGTTATTTGTAGACTTATGCATGTTTCTGTTTCTTTGGGGATTCTTTTGTTAATATTTTGTTGTTTAGATATTTGAACATCAGATTATTCTTGCGTTGTGCATGATTAAGAAAGCATTTATGATAGTCCTGAATTTTCTCTGACTGTTTTCTCAGACCATGATTATTTTCCAAAAGCATATTTCAAAATATCTTTTTCTTTTCTCCTCTCTTATTACCTCTTAGAGTAAACAAAGTAACTACCATTAGGTGTCCCAGCCTGCTTTGTCTTGTGGCAACGCTTTAATTCTCTCAGCAGGGCAGTAAACTTTCTCAGTTTCCTGTCTTCCTTGAGGGTTAGGTTTCATGTGTTGTGAAACCATGGCCAGAGATTAACACCGTGTTGGAACTGGGATCTCTTCTCTAGCAATTTTTTCACCCCCTCCCCTCTCTCCAGTCAGAAGACTTCTGGTAAGGTTTTTCTGGGAAATGTTATATCAGCATACCCAATTACAAATAAGTGTAATAGTAGCTGAATACAGCAATTTAAGTGGTATTCTTCTACAAGGGAGTGACATTAAGCATTTGTCTTTGCCTGTTGGTACAAACCTACTCTATTAGTGAAGTAAAAAAAATGTCCGAGGGACCAATTTGCTATGGGATGCTGTATACTCATGTCAAAGGATCACTGTCCAGAATGGCTGGGTATATTTACAAAGGCATAAAATGCCATTCTGAAGAGTTAACTTGGTTTCGTTAATTTCATTTTGCTTTGTAGACAAACATAATGTTGCAGAAAGTGTAACACTTCACTAGATTGCGAGGTGCTTCCCAGTATAAAATCTGGCCTTCAGTTATTTTGTTAAGGTCAGATAGTTCAGACAGAATTTTTCAATTCTGAATTCTGTATCATACTGGCATTATTTTTTGAAAAACCTTTCTTTTAGACTAAGTAGCTGATTTACTTCAGAACAATAATCATGGGAAAATGAACCCACAGCTAGCTGAAATTAGTTAACTCAGTTATGAAGAGGTGTAATAGTTTGTCTATTCGTTAAATGTTGTCACTTGAAGTGCTGTCAAAATCAGCAGAAAATACCACCAAAAAGCTGACTGTATTTTGGGGAAGAGATTTCAGCCTTCTGTTTGAACAATGTGGTATAGTGGAAGGTGCCCCAGTGTATGGCAGGGGGTTGGAACTAGATGACCTTTAAAGTCCCTTCCAACCCAAACCATTCTATGATTCAGTGATTCTATTTTCATTATTCTGTGTTCTCAGAAGTGCTTTTGCAGAAGGATCTTGTAGTGTTTATGTAATGCTCACTGATCACGAAGGCATCAGGTATAAGCAACTAACTATTTTAAGAGTATATCAGGATCTGAGGAGTTCTGTGGAAATATTTTTACTATGATTGAATAAAGTAATTTTAAACAATAATTTTAAATTGTCTGAATTGCATAGTGTTGTTAAATCAACATTTTGTACTACCTTTATATTATTTTTCCTCCTGCAGTCTAAACTATAAATGTGCTTGTTTAAATTTCAGTTCTGTTTTATCTAATTTCTCAAAGATGATCTAAATAATTTTCATTAAAAATTCATCATGTGCTTGAGGAAATGTGTACTTATTTTATGATCTTAACTTGATCAATAATCACCTTTAATCATATGATGACACTCAAAGAGAATCTTTTACTCCCCAATTATGAATGATCTTTCAGTAGAGAGTTAA
>VYXB01008853.1:30958-64845 GCA_013397135.1 Pachyramphus minor | reverse complement strand
CTTGCACTTACTGTGATATGTACTGTGCAAAGAGACTGGTTGTACTTTTTTACTGGAATTTTCATTAAGCAAAGCCATCAGGGAACTAAGGTAGATGCTTTTTAAAACTGTAAATTGAAATTTATAAGAAAAACTAAGCATATTGCAAAAAGGAAGCTCTTCCAATAGATGAACTGTGTAACACACTCTACTTTGTTTCCATGACACATTTAGCTTTCTTGTAGTCTACTTTTTATGCAGTAAAAGGACGCTAAAAATGAAGATATGAGTATTTTCCTCTTTTTGTCTCTGGTAGTTCCTTATTTCTTTCACTGGATATTATCAACGTTTTGTTTCTGTTTATAAAGACAACACAACTTATGGTGTAATACACCATTGGGGGAGACGCTGTTTAGCTACTGATCCAAAATATTTTTCAGTCCTGAATTGTGTTGCGGCATAAACCAGAAGTCAGTGATGTATTTTGTTTCACATATGTTGCAAAGCTCTTCACAGCTTGGAAAGATAGGAAGGGGAGGGTTTTTTTTATAAGTTTTTGTTATATTTAGAGATGACAAATTGCTAGTTTACATATAGCTAAAATTATGCCTAAGTCAGCAGTTGAAACTGAAAAACAGATTTAATTGGTATTTTGTTGATTTTTATATAGTTTCTGTGTTTTTAGGCTAGGGCTTTTAAGCAAAACAGAGTTTTGCACAGTTTTGGTATGTGTGTTCTGTTGGCTGTTCTATATGTGCACACATGCACAAGTACACTCTCTGTCTTACTTGTTTGGTTTGTTTTAAATGTGGTTTCTTTTGGATCTTTTAGTCACCTGTCGAGATGATCACTGTGACAATTTTGAAGGTCTGTCATGTTCACAGCATGTTTTTCAACTGTCTTGCTCAACTGTTGATGTCCATTACACGTGCATCTGTTCAGCTGCTAGGAAGACCATCTTTGCAGTTTCAGTAGCTGAATAAGAATTAGTTTTAAATTAAGTGGGAAGTGGGGATTTTTGCTATAGCAAACTTCCAAAAATGACCCCTGCCTCTGGCTTTAAACTTGGGCTTCAGTAAATTCGTTTCTTGAAAACCATTTTAATATCTGAATTTGATTTTAAATTTGAAATTAAACTCTGAAGTTAGTAATTTTTCCTTTGTTGACTTAGTTGTATGTTTTATTACAAGTATAGTGCACCTGGAAATATCTCCTGACAAAGGATTTTGTAAATGAAATTCTGTGTAACATTATAGCCTAAACTCAGCTCCACATCTGTGCACTTGGTTTGACTGTATTTCGTGACCTTGCTAGGGCGTTGTAAAAATAACTGCACTAAAGATTGTTAAATGCCTATATATTATAGTAATAGGAGCCATGTAAGTGCCTAAGATAGATAGATAGATAGATAGCATTAGTGCATTAGAGGGTTCCTTGAGAACACTAACCAGATTAAGTGCCAGTGTTCTCCTATGTAGTAGTGTTAATTGCTAATTTTTGGCAGTTGCAGAGACACTAATTACTTTTTAATAGAACCAATGGAAGAAAATTTTCCACTAAGCTTTTATGGATAATTATTGCAATTTTTTCCCTTCCAGGAGCTTGAAAGTTTGCTCTTGTAGCATCCATCAGATCTGTCTTCCAGATAAATGGAAGCATTACAGCACATGCAAGATCTGTAGTTTATACCAACCCTGTCTCCTTTTTAAATCATACCATTTAGAACCTACTGCTTCACTGAACAGAGAGGTTGTACAAATAACATATTAACACATTGCTTTGTCTTGTTCAAATGCATCATGTTTCTTCACAGTGCGTTACACAACAGCCACATCTGCAGGGACTGTCCACTGTACTCTAGCTTTTGAAGAGAAGCCTTACAACTATGCTGAATAAATATACAGGAGTGCTAGGATTTAATGCACTAAATTTGCCAGGGCCTCTTTCCTTTCTGTGGCTCGCTCTTTCATTATGTATTCATGTTGTGCTCAAAATAAAAAGAAGAAATTGCTGTATGAATACAAGTCCCACATAAGATGATAAGCATTAAACTATGTCAAAAGGTGAGTGTGTCAAAAGGTCATTGCAGTTGGACTGAAACAGTATTCTCATTATCTTATGTCACCCTTCTGTCAAGGGTTTGTTACAGTTAATTGGGATTTTGCTGTAGCGTTCATTTTCATAATGCTTCATAAATCAATATGTCTTGCCTTTTCTGTCTTAATGAGTTAGCCTAAACATTTGTGGGTTTGTCTGCAAACCCCGCTGTGGTATTCCCCGTGGGTAAAGCATTTGGTCTTCAACTCTAGGAGACTTCTTAAAGGCCAAGACCTACAATTTTAAAAGAAAATTAGGGTCTATGTTGGTCAAATTTTGATAGTTTATCAGAAGGTCAATAAGATAATGGGTACCTGTGAAAACGAGACTGTTTTGGTGGTCTGTGGGCAGGTAGGGACAATGTGCCCCAAACCATGCCCTCAGTGGTGATTGATGCAGGATTCACTCAGATGTGTATGGATCCTATGTTCACTCTTTTCCTGCATTTGGCTCTACAATACCTCTCTGACATGTCTGGCCCTGTTTGAAAGATTACCAGAATTTGGACAAAAATGTTTGTAGTTTTTCTAGTATTGTTTTTGGTGTTTTGTTCCCCCCCCCCTTTTTAGTCTGCCCAGAATAATTGTCTAACAGACATATAACAATTGTCTAACCAGAAAGATTAGAGGGGAGCCAATGTTTATATTTTAAGTATTATTCAAAAGGATTATGTTCTTGATGTTGTTATATGCAGCAATTCCAACCTATATACCTTAAGTTATAAATTTGATCATGATAAGAAATCCTGATCACAAAGTAAAAAAACCTGTGTTTTAATTTAAAAAATAATTTAGATGTTAGCAATTGCTAAACCTGGTTGAAGCAATGTTTGCTTAGAGACCCATTAAAAAGATCCCTTAGTGTTTGTGTGTATATAAGGGTGATGTGTTTATGATGTAGTGTATACTCATTCTCTTCTCTAGAACCAGTTGATTTGCTTTAATTGTTCCTCACTGCATCTTTCTCCTTTTCCTTATGCTTATAATTACAAAAAAAAACCCCACAAACAAACAAAAAAGAAAATCGCTTTTCCTTCTACCAAAATCATCTTTCCCTTCCAAACAATCTCTTTTCACTGTCCTTGCAACTCAGTGATTGAACAGTCAGTATCACAAACTCACAATACTTCATAGGGTATTAATTTGCACATTTCAAGGGTTTTCAAACTGCAGTTCTTTATGGTTTTGATCAAGCTTAAAATTATTATTGTTCTCCTGAAATTTAAATAAAATAAACTGCAGTTTACAAAGTTTGTTGCACTTTCTGAACTATTCCACAGACTGACAATATTTTAATCAGTTTGAAGTATTTTATTAGCTTTGTAAGTTAGTAATTTACACAGGCAGAGTCAAATCAGTAGGTGAGAGGGAACAGAGCAGAACAGGCAGAAAAGGCTTCCAGGGAAAGGAGAGCACTCTTAACAGTTGGAATAGATGAAAGATGGCTGAAATATCTGTGTGAAGTTACTCTCAGCATCAGGTGTAACTAAGTTGTTTGGTTCCCTCACCTCCTAGTGGTAAAAACAATTACATCATGCGAATAACCTGTGCAGGACTGTTGGAAAGGTGATTAAATCTAAGAAGTTCTATTTTCTGAGATCATCCAGACGTAGAACTTGGAGCAGGAAAGCATCAACACCTATCAAAACAGACAGAAATCAAGAAATCAGAGTAACACTAAGGATAAGGAATAACACTCTGTATAAGTCACTCTAGATCTTATAGTGGCTTAAACCAGAATTCTCATTAACATCTGGATGTTGGACTAAATGACTAGCACAGGGACCAAGAATGTCCTCAGCAGCTGTCTTCTGATAACTAGTAATTCCTTAATAGAGTATTGCAGAATGCTGATACATGTAGAAGTTTATTAATCAGAACAAAATCCTGACTGTGTGATTATTGTCCGCAGTCGTTTGTAGTCCAGGGAACTCCTTTTAGTTTCAGGCACTCAATTCATGGACCTCATTAATCGTTAGAAACATTGTCAGAACTGCTGATGCCAGTGTTTTGCCACTTCTCCTGCAGTGTGCGTAGGGAACAGAGGTACACTAGGAAATTTGCTATACTTCCTATTTAAAACTTTAGATGTTAATTTGCCATAGTATACAAAGGATTTTGTGATGGGTAGTTGGAAGTAGGATTCCATTCTACTGTAAGAAACTCTGGTCATTCAGAAGGCTCTTAATTCTCTACCATAGACGTTACTGTTTCAGACATGAATTTGTCATTAATTTGAAACTGAATTAAAAGGTAGTTCATTCTTACTTTCAATAAAGCCATGAAAAAGCTTATGCTTCTTAGAAGGAACTATTTCTTACAGTAGTAAAATGCTGCAGTTTGTCACACATGGAATTTTAAGCCTATAGGTAAAATCAAGGTAAAGACATGTTTCAGTAATTAATACAGTTTCATAAGTCTGTGTCTAGTTTATTAGAACCTACCATCGAAGGAAAGTCTAAACAATTGGTGCTAAGTCTAAGGAAATTCTCACAGCAGTGCTAGAGTGCAAAGGTTTTTTTCTAATAGAGACTACATTCACCTTCTCTTTATCACTGTAAATTTATTAGGTATAAATTTGCTATTTTTTTAATTATAATTTGGGAGAAAGGAATTAATTTTTTTTTTTTTTTGTGGTGAGAAGTCATCTTTGATGGTTCAAAATCTGTGTTTCTCTGATTTTTATGATAACCAGAAATTTTGTGAAAAAGTAGTTACTTGTAGACTGTTCTTTAAAAGACACTTAATTAGATTTACTCCTCCTAATTTTATCTCATTAGGTGCTGAATAAGTTTGTCTTCAGTGACTGTTTAGCTGCCTGGATAATTTAGGTTATATTCTTAATATTTTTTGGCCCTTGCTTGAGATAAGAGAATGGCAGTGGCTTTAGAAGTTTCTGAATTTTTTAATGACAGTTCAGTTTTAAAAATACTAAAATTACTTTAGTCCGTGCTTTGTAAAATATTTTCCCTTTGAAAACTCAATAATTTATTCTATAAAAGTTTAAATGCTAAGATTTCTATTAAAGTTTTTGTTAAATTTTCTGTTAAAGATTCTGTTTTTTTATTCTTTTGTTGTTCTGATGATGGAAAATCTACTTGACTGGGATAGAAAACAAGCTTTGGTGGGTTGACCTTGGATGGCTGCCAGATGCTCTATCACTCCCCCTCCTCACCAGGACAGAGGAGACAACAGGATGAAAAAGCTCAAGATGACAACAGGGAGATCACTCAGCAATTACCATCACAGGCAAAACAGTCTTGGGGAAATTAATTTAATTTATTTCCAATTAAAAATAGAATGGGATGATGAGAAATAAAGGCAAGACCTAAAACACCTTTCCCTTAACTGTCTCTTCTTCCCAAGCTCAACTTCACTCCCTGCTGTTCTCATCCTTCTCCCAAGGGGTGCAGAGGAATGGGTAATGGGAGTTGCAGGCAAGTCCTAATACATGATCTCTTGTTCTGTCTCCCCACAGTCCTTCCCTGATTCAGCTTGGGTTTTCACCATGAGATGCATATTTCCTTCAGAAACAGGCTGCTTCAGCATGGGTCCCCCATGGGTCACAAGTCCTGCCAGAAAACCTGCTCCTGTGTAGGATCTAGGCTGCAGCTCCTGTCTGGAGCCTGCTCTGGCATGGGCTTGCTAGGGTCTGTGGCTTCTTCAGGGCTGATCCTCTTGCTGTGGTATGGGTATGCTGCAGGTGGACCTCTGTTCCACCATGGACTTCAGGGTGACAGCCTGTCTCACCACGGTCTGCACCACAGGCTGCAGGGGAATCTCTGCTCCAGCAACTGGAACACCTCCTTTTAGCAGGACCTGTGGCAATAAATTGATCCTGAGATAAGCTCAGTTGGTTAGAGCACAGTGCTAATAATGCCAAGCATTTGGATTTGATCCCCTGTAGGGGCCATTTACATATGAGTTGGACTTCATGATCCTTGTAGGACCCTTCCAACTCAGAATATTCTGTGATTCTGTGATATGTCAAGGGGTAATGGTTTTAAACTAAAAGAAGGTCAATTTAGATTAGCTATAAGGAAGAAGTTTGTTACAACGAGGGTAGGTAAACACTGGAACAGGTTTTTCAGGAAGGTAGTAGATACCCTAGCACTAGAAACATTTAAGGTCAGGTTGATGAGGCTCTGAACAACCTATCTAATTGAAGATGTGTCTGATCATTGCACGGGAGTTGGACTAGCTGACTTTTAATAGTCTTTTTCAACCCAAACAATCGATGATTCTATGATCTTGGCTGCTGGGCTCAACTGTGCTCTGTGGTGGATCCATTGGAGCTGGCTGGAACAGCTATGCTGGCACAGAGTAGCCCTGGTCTCTCCTCACAGAGGCCATCCTACAGCTCACCTGACAGTGCCTGGGCACCTTCTCCCAACACAGAGTGTAAATGTAGTGTAGAACAGAATGGAGTGTGTCTTTGATTAGTAGGTGACTTTTTTTTCCTAATAGGAAACCCAGATACTGAAGGCAAGGTGTGGTACGTCTTCTTTTCATAATTCAGAAAACATTAACTGTTCTAAAATACAAGTTCCACTGATGACTGGAATAAGTAAAGCTACTTTTTTCCTGTATGTGTTTTTTTGTTTGTTTGGTTGATTGGTTTGATTTTGAATGTAAGAATTCCCTGTTTATTTGCAAACAAAAACAAATTGGAATCATGTCTTATCAATGAGATGCTGGTTTAGAACATTATAGTATATTTTTTACCTAATTTAAAGCGGTATGGAGGCACTAGGATTTTTCTTTGTTTTTGCTGTCTAATAGAAACCCTGCTAGGTGAGTTGCTGAATAGCATAAATTTGACATGATACCTGTCTGGGTTTTTTTTTTTTGTGATTCAAGTTTTTTCCCCTCTATCCCCTTCAATGGTATTAGTGTTATAGAAAACTTTGTATTTAATCCATAAATATTTTCTTTCTTGCAATTGGATAAATGATTTGTTGGTTTAAATGTTAATGATGCTTTAACTTTTCAATTCACAGTGAGACATTGTAAGTGTTATGCCAGTTTGAATGCTCAGAGGGGCATTTAGTTTTAGGTTGTCATAGGTAAGGAGCAGGTTTTGGGTGAATGCTTTTTTGCAGCTTCAGAGGGACATTTCAAGTTTCTTTACAGAAGTAATTTGGACTTATGACACTCCATAAGAGCACTGAACTGTCAGTGCATTGTGATGGTATTTACACTGAGAGCTAAGAGACTTTCTTAGGACATGAAGCTAATTCTGACTTGCCTAAAATATAATCTAGACTCCAGAGTTGGAAGATTGTGGTTATTAGTACAAAACTACTATTTTAATAGGTCTGATAGTAATAAGCTGTTAAAAGTGAGCATCTGGAGCAATACTGTATTGAGAGTCTTTGTAAGAAAAACACCGACACCTGAGAGGAAAGAGAAACAACAAGTCATGTCACACTTGTTTCAAGAAAAGTGATTTTTAAAATATTTGTGTGATCCAAAGTGAATTCGATTGATATTTGACTGATAATAAAGCCCCCTAGCATCAGCACAACTATCTGAAACAGTAGAGGTGAGGAGAACCTACAGTTAAAGCCAAAGACAAAAGAGTACAATGCATAAATTTCAGAAATAGACAAGAAATGGCAATTATAAAATTTTATGTGGGATTCCTTGGGTCCCTTCCCTTGAGAAGTATTTTATATTGAACAACTACACTGTTTTTATTCATTGAATATGTTTATCTTGTGAGCAAGTGGGTGCTACACTATGTCCCTGTGGGAAGCAAATATGAAGTATTTAAGTATTGCAGACCCTGTGTTCAGTGAGGACAGTAAAGTGAATTGGACTTAGCCTTTCTAAGTTCTAGGTATGAATTACTTTAGTTCAAGAGGAAAAGGCAAAACTGAAAACAGCAGCTGAGAGAGTCTGAACACAACTGTTTAATTTTGCTTCAGGGTCAACCAGAGCTTTCCGCCAGGCTGCCAAGGTTTTATGTGTGTGGACTCAGAAGCCTGCTGGGTAATTAGTCCAAAGACTGTTAGTCAAGAGTCTGTTAAAAATGAAGGCTGGACATGGGTCATATACGAGAAGAAAGGTCCCTCCTCCTCCTCAAAATTTGACAGGTAGGACTGGTACCTTCTACAACAGGCATGAGGCTCTGGAACTAGAAAGCCAGACAACTAATGAGGTCAACAAAGGTCCTTCTAGGGTAGTGGGGCCTGCTAAAGAAACACCACATGTACCATGCTTCAAGACCTCCTCTGTTAACAGGAAAAGAGGGGTAGTTTTGTTAGGAGACTCCCTTCAAAAGGGAACACATGTCCTGATGTGCTGACTGGACCCAACTCACTTGGAAGTCTGCTGTCTCCCAGGGGCTCAGGCAAGAGACATTACTGGAAAATTCTCCAGTCTAATAAAGCCCCCTGATTACTGTATGCTATTGGTTGTTCAAACTGGCAGTGATGAAATAACAAAGAGAAGTCTAAGGGCAACCAAAAGAGACTTCAGGGCCCTGCAACAATTGGTAGAAGAATCAGGAGCACAGGTAGTAATCTCCTCGATCCTTCTTGTAACTAGGAATAATATTGGTAAGAACAGGCAGATCCAGCAGGTCAATGAGTGGCACCAAGGTTGGTGTAATCAGAAAAGTTTTGGGATTTTTGACCATGGGATAATCTATTCAACATCTGGTCTACTGACACCTGATAGGATGCACCAGTCTCTAGGGAGAAGAAGAATTCTAACACAGGAGCTTGTTGATAGAGCTTCGAACTGTCTTGGAAGAGGGAAAGGGGCAAAATCAGGCTCGACAGTGATGAGTGATGAGTTGGTGTGACAAAACTTGAAGAAATAAGCACTAATGGAATCCCTCAATCTGTTTTATGAGATGTTGGATACAATGTACCACACCTGAAATGCTTCTACACTGAGCAAGCAGCATGAGGAAGAGACAAGGACAGCTCATAGCTGTGGTTCAGTACCAGAGATTTCACATCATGGGCATAAGTGAAACCTGGTGGGATGAGTTCTGTGACTGGAGTGCCTTGTTGGAGAGTTTCAGGCTTTTCAGGAGGCATAGGGAGGCAGAAGAGGCAGAGGGGTAGCACTGTGTGTAATAGAGGGGTGAGAATGTGTGGGGCTCACAGCTGGCAATGGCACAGTTGGGAGCCTCTGGGCAAGAATCAAGGGGCAAACAAATAATGCAGATGTCATTGCAGGAGTCTGCTATAGACCTCCCAGACAGGACAATGATAAATTGTTCTTTGAGGAACTAAGGAACACTTCCAAATTGACTGCCCTTGTCCTTAAGGGGGACTTCCACTTGCCAGAAATTAACTGAGAGCATCACACAGCAGGTAGAACCTGGGCCAGAAGATTCCTAAAAAACCTAGATGTCAACTTTATGGAACAGGTCCTAAGGCAACTGACTCAGAAAGATGCCCTCCTTGATCTGATTCTTGTCAACAGAGAAAATCTTGTTAGCAAAGTGGAGGTTGGTGGCCGTCTTGGCCACAGTGACCATGAAGTGATTGAGTTTAAAATCTCTGCTGACAGGAGGAAAATGCCGGCAAAACCTCAACTCTGGACATGAGGAGAGCAGACTTCAGGCTGCTTTGGGAATTAGTAAATAATTTCTAATTAGTAAGTAATTTCCCCTGGGAAAATGTTTGTGCAGCTGCTGTTGTCCATCAGTGCTGTTCATTTTTGAAACAACACCCCCTAAGGGCACAGGAGCAGCAATTCCCAAATGCCAGAAGTCAGGCACGTGAGGCAGAAGGGCAGCTTGGCTGAGCAAGGATTTTCTCTTGGAAATATGGCAAAACAGGAAGGTATATGCCCAGTGGAAGCAAAGTCAAGTGACATGGGAAAAATTCAGAGATGCTGCTTGCTGCTGTAGGGAGAAAATTCACATGGCCAAACTTAGCTGGAGTTGAAGCTGGCCAGAAATGTGGGGAACAATAAAAAGAGTTTTTTCAAATACCAGGCCTGATAGAATTAAAAAGGTGTTTGGACAATACTCTCAAGCACATGTTTGATTCTTGGGAATGGTCCTTTGCAGGTCTAACAGTTGGACTCGATGATCTTCATGGGTCCCTTCCAACTCAACATATTCTGTGAAAATACCTGAGGCTGGAAGGTGGAATAGACTCAGTAAGTAACTGAGTGATGAAGGGAAACAAATCCACAGGTTGCTCCTACAAGTACTTTGTGATACAAAGTTGTTTATGTTACTTGGTTATGTATCAGGACCATATTTTGCACCAGATACAATAGAATAATATTCTCTGTGGTTTGTGGTTTAAGAGTAGGAAAAAAATCAATGGTGCAAGGATGAGTGAGAGCATACAGTGGAAGACTGGGAAGGGAATATAAAGCAGGTAATGTTTGGAAACGTGATCGAGCAGGGAGAAACCTTTTTCAAAAAGATGTTTTAGGCTAGCCGTCTTTGCAGCAATGCTGGGGTTAGTTCTGGCTGAAGTAAGTTTATCTTTCTCAAGGTGCAGGAAAAGGATGTTGCAATAAGCTGCACAGTTGCTGGTGATTAAACTCTTCCTCAGTAGTCATCAATGTTTTTCATAATATTTCTACCGTCAGATCATAACAGTATTTTTTGACCTGTAATGATTATGAAAATTGTTCAAGCAGGGTGTATGAGTAAGAGTGCCCAGCACAATATGCAAACGATCTGTAGATCATGGAATAGCTACCTTCTTGTACAGCTGCCTTTTCTCCATCAGTAATCACTCTGTCTTGAGGAATGGAAGCCTGTATTTGTTCATTGCTGTAGAACCTGTCTCTGAGAACAAGTAATTGCAGCACAGCAAGAACTGTGATGCTAGAAGTGATATTGATGGCTCACCTGCTTCCAGTTAATTATTGGCTTCTCTAGTGAAGCCGGAATTTGTAGTGGACAGATGAGATCATTGACTCTTTCTTTTTCCCCCGCTATTTACCCACCGCAAGAATATAAACTACATAAGCTTGTTATAAGTAGTTTCTTCTCTTTCAAAACTGACCCAGCTCTGTTTTTGCAAAGCAGTGTTATCCCCAAACACTCCAACTCCTTTTTAGTATTGTTGCACTGTCAGATTCCCAAAGTTTTCAAGCTTCCATTGCAGTACCATGTTTTGTGATTCCCATTTGTTTGGTTTTCTTAAAATCTCCAGCCCCCAATCACAGTGTCAAATGTCATTCCTGGCACGTTTTCACAGTGGGTGAATGGAAACGATTTCAAGATCTCCAGTTGTCATCATTGCAGTAGTGCTTTTGCTGCAAAAACCTGAACGATGTGAAGATCTGGAAGTAAATATATGCAAATGCACTGCTCAAACCGCCTACTTTTTAAGCTATTAATCTGAATTTTGGAGGCTTTTTGAATTTTAATAGTTGGTTGGTGGTTGGTTTTTTTTTTTTCAGTTCCTTATTCTGACATAAAAACTTTGCACTAATCTAATCAGTTCATGTTCTACTGTAGTGCCACACTTCAGGTTTTTCGGTCACTTCTCAGAAACCTCCTTGCCTTGCCAATAATAACTCCAACAGGCTGTGAAGAGTTTTTCTGAAGGAAGAGAAACTGAACAGCTTCTGTCAGGATTGTGTCTGTTAGGAGTTTAAAAGCAGTGGCCTTTGGATGAAGTTGTTAGAGTGGACCTAGTAAGATGGAGCAAAAGAACATGCAGCTGTGATCATGTTACCTGTCATGGGAATGAGTTCTGCATCACTATGGTTTCTGGAGGTGCAAATCCCCTAAATTCCTCTGCTTTTTTCTTTTCCAGATGTGTGTCAGGTTGTATGCAGTATCTGTTTCAGGAAGAATGTGTTTTACTGATCCTAATTTTATAAAACTCTTCTAATATATTGTTTCTGTCTTGCCTTTATGAAGTATGAAGGCTGTTGTTTTTTGATCTTTAAAAGTATCTTTTATGATAATTGCATGCTCTTTTTTTTTTTTCTTTTTTTCTAGGTAGTGGAAGAGATATTTTAAAGTATGTGAGGTACTGTACATCTTCTAAGTCTACTTTTGTGTAGGCACAAATCTGTTGCTCAAATTTATTGCTTTTGCCTTATGCAGACCGGTTTTGAGACATCTCCTCATTACCCAAGGGCTTTAAAAAACCAAAACCAAACCAAAAAGTCAGACTGAAATTTTGTTCTTGGACAAGCATCAGAAATTCATTATGTTCAGCTCCAATGAATAACCAGAATTAGTAGAGATTAAGTTGGCCATTAATGCTGTACATTTTTTTTTCTAGACCATGCAGGCGTGATTTTTTTCTATGAAACTCCTTTTAAATTCTTTACTGCTGTAAGTAAGGCTTTGAGGGGAAAGTGTTTTTCAGCATTTCAGTGTATTTGCTGCATGACTGATGCAGCCTGATATGACTTATCACAACATGACTTGTCATCAGAAAAGAGCTGAGAAAACAGCAGTGAGTTCCTGGAAGCTAAGGGCAGAGCAAGAAAAATCCAGGCTTTTAAGAATGGCTTCTCTCTTTTCATGTTGTTCTCTTTCCACTTAAAGAAAAAAAGCCTAGCTTATAGAAACTTGGCAAGTAGTAAACTTTTAAATATACTTCTGGATTTGGAGGCTGTTTTCTAGTAATCAGGTAAAGGAAAAAGAGATAGAGGACATTCCTTTGTTTGTTTGTTGTTTGTTTGTTGTTTTTTTTGTTTTTTTTTTTTTTTTTGAGGGGTGTTATATTCTTAATAAAGAAGGAAGGCTAATAATTAGCAAAATAACTGTGAAGGTTGTAGATTTCAAATGCTGTTGCAGTTTCAGTGGCCACTTTGAAGGTTGGAAACATTAATTTTCAATGACCTAGTGTATCTAGATTGTTTATGAGCATTCAATTTTTACGGTGGTTTTTTATGGTATGTTTTGTAAGTTTCGTTTTTTATGGATGTTCTTCTCAACGAATAAACTTAGTGGCAGTCAAAAAGAAAGCACAACTAAGAATATATCTTCTATAGCCAAATAAAAGTATTCAGTCATTTTATACGTATTTAACAGTGTGAATACACAGAGGAATACAATTAGTTTCCTGAGGTTGTACTGCTAAGCTCTTATAGGGCCAGGTGAGAAGATAGTGATTAAATAATTTTTAACTGCTGTCTAAATGAATGAATTCTGTATTTGGTAAGAGTGAGTTTATCTGAATACTAGTTATATTGAAAACAAATTTGAAGTATGTTTGAAGTTATTTCAAGGCCTCAGAGTGTTTAAGGAGAGATACTTTAGTGCACTCACAAACCTTGTTTTTATGTTTCACAACACAGTCTGTGCCCTAATCCTAAGTATTCAATACAATTTTTGCTGGCTTTCTGCTATTGGGAACTAAAGTAGGATTCTAGTACAAGGGACCATTAATGGTAGACCGATATGTAACAGCATAACTTCAAAGTGAGTGCTGTGTTATTTTAGCAAGCTACTTTCAATTCAAGATGGGAGAGAGAGGATGAGTAGCAACACAATGAGTCCAAGTCAACCAGGATGAAAAGAGCAAACTGCTGAAAAGGAAACCTAAAGACATGTAGCATGAGTTCCGTAACCAACACTTGTATATGTTTGGCATATTTTGTGGATCATACAGTGTGAATACATAAAGTTTCTTTTCCTTCCAAGAAGCAGTGCACACACGGGACAAATAAGGAGGAGTTTTGGTCCAGATGACCTCTAGAGGTCCCTTCCAGGCTCAACCATTGAGTCATTCTGTGTTTGCATTGACTTTTGTTGTCATTGGACCCTGAGAAATTTGAATATTTGAAATGAAATTTTCTTTTTTATCTTTGTATTTTTAAAAATTCATGTGCTTAAACTTTACTAGCATGAATCTAAAGATAAAAATTATTTTTATTATGTAAGACTCATCAGCATTTTCTAATATATAAGTTCCGGTAAAAATTATATAATCATATAATAATTCTTAGTTGCTCTTAAATTACAGATGAAGAATAGCAGGAAAAATAGTTTACCACAAGACATAGTTCACCTAAAGAGCCTATATTAGAAATATTTTTCAGTTCAGTTTCCTTTCGGTGCTGGAATTTAAATATGTTATTTGCTAGTTAAGGGAATTAGAAGTGGCTTAATATTATTTTATAATCCTTTCTCAATTAATTCAGTGACTTAATATACTAAAAAGAATATGAGTCATTGGGAAAAATTTAAGAGTTACCTCTTTCAATGGATGTGCTTGTTTTTCTGTGAGTGTATCTTTTGTTATTGAAATCTGCCAGCTGCCTGCTATTTTTTAAGAAGTTCTAGTGTGTCATTGGCTAATAGTTGCCTTGAACTTTAAATAGATTCAGAGTTATTAAGGATGACTCTCAGACTGATCCTACAGATGTGTCCTTTTACTTACATAGTGCAAATGCTGAATGCTCTAGAAATCTTATTGAACTGTATAAATAAAAGGAAATACATTTGGGCCAATGTTTAGTCAGTCTTCTGTAAATGAAGTGGAAAAGGTACTTAAATCACATTTAGGTGTAAGGTGTTACTGAATTTGCTTTGGGAAGATAAAGCAAATTGTGTTCTGATATAATGTGGGTTAATTTTTTCCTTCAGTCTCCCGGGATGGCTGTATCAGAGCATGCAAAAAAAATCCCACTCATTTGTTCGTATTTCCAGTGTTGTAGGAGAGATTTGGGTTTTGGGTTTTTCATTTTGCAGCTTGAAGATATTTTCTTTTGGCTGTGTTGCTGCTTGTTTCGTATCTGGGAGCTCAGAAAATTCAGGCAGTTACTCTTCAACCTTATGAACAAGTTCCTTCCTGAGCTCTCTGTGACTTCTCAGCATGATTATAGCCAGCTTAATTTGGTTCTATGAAATGAGCATCAGCAACATGTCAAGCCAGTGACTCTTGAAGAAAAATACCACTAGGAACCCTATTAAAAAACATGAAAATGTGTCACCTGGAAATATTTCTTTTTTCAAGTATTTTGAAGTGTGATTGCTCTTTTTCAGGTTTTATATTGTCTCAGTGAAGAATATATATGTGGAAAATATTTGGGTTTTTTTTCCCCAAAGGTTTCATCTAGCTAGAGGCAGGGATAGAAAAGGAAAGCAAAAATGAAAGAACATGACTGAAATACAAACACAGCTTTGAAAACAACTGTAACAGTTTTATTTGTCCCAGTGTTTTTGCACAGTTAAGCCTCCCTTTCCTTGTCTAGACTTTGTATGTCTTATCACATGAGTGGCATCTCTTGTTCCTTCAGTACTCTTCCTCCATTTTCCTTGAAGTGGAAAAGAAGCATTTGTTCAGGAAATACTTTTCAGCTTGCTGGAGTGGTTTGACAATTGCTTAAGCAATTTATTGACTGCAACTTTCTTTTTTTAATATGACTGACAGTGCTGAGTAGCTATGATTCTATGATTTTTTTTCTTTATAAGATTGGTGAATTCACCTCTGTTGTATTGAAATGGTTGACTCCTGTTGGTTGCATGTTCCTGTAACAAGATTGTGGGAACATATTGGTGATCACTGAGTTTCCTTTTCTTGTTAAAATGTCATTATTTTTTTCTGTGCTATATTTCACTTAAACACATTCAAAAATGGAAGTCTGAAAAATATTCTACTTCTCCAATACTCAAAAAAAGGCTAAATTACTGTGATAATTAAAAATATTCCTCTCTTGAGGAAGAGATCTGTGTGAGAACGTCTCTGGCACTCCAGGAGCAAGATTTCCAAACTTGCAGTATACAGGGTGAGTAATTAGGCCTATAGAAACAGAGTGTTGTTTGAGAGGAGGAGAAAAAGGAATCAGTTTGGAATACTTACTGTAATCAACAAAGACAAAGCTGCTGTCTTCCAGAGAGCACTGAATATAAGTCCTGACTATGCCTTGCTGCACTCCTTGTGGGACTTGCTGAGGTAGGGAGCTGTACAGTGTACTTTTGCATCCCATGTGTGTTGTCTAAGCTTAACTGGTGAACAGAATGACCTGATGTTCATAAAAACAGTATTTAGGTTTTTTTCTAGGAATTTAGTTGTTCTATCCATAGGGTTGGTCCACTGTTGGAGACAATGGTGCTGGGTCAGGGTGTTATTCCTGAGGCAGACCTCTACCTCTTACCTGTCTGGCTTGGTAGTGCCCTTCAACAGTCCTAGTGGAGTTTGTTAATCTGGAAAGGGTGTGGTGATGCACTCCATATGTAGGGAGTTGCAATAGGGGGCTTTCTCTGTGGAATTTCTGACTTGAAAGTTAAAGAGCAGACAGACCTTGCACAACATATGTCCAGGTAGGTTTTCAGGTCTCCTGAATTGCATCCTCTATTCTCAATGCAATTGGAATCATGATAGTTTTCCATCTTCATAGGGTAAGTGGTTTTGGCAGGAATACTCCAGACATTACAAAACATTCACAGAAGTATGTTCTGCTTTGCATTTAGTTTGCTCCCTGGGCCAGCCAGAGCACTTCTGAGACTTTATCAAAGCTGCTACTCGTCACAAAGCTTGTGATTTTCCTGAAAGTCCCAGTTTTCTACTCAGCAACAAATAGCGTGTTGTGTTACTATTCGCTGAGTGCTGTTTTGGGTGGTGTAGTTGGATTTTTTCAGATTCTTTTAGTAAATAAAGTAGAATAACATAATCTGTAATCTTTGTCACTGATTCCTTCATTTACATGTTATAGAGCATGTGTGAGCAGGATAGTGATGAAAGAAAATGTTTACAAATAAACACATCTCTTCCAGAAGTATGACTAGAAGTAGGTTAACAGATACAAACTGAAGGACTTCTGTCTGTCCTACCAATGTGTGTTTTACTATTTAATCTCTTTGCAGAGTATTGCAGATGTTCAGTGCTTGATTTAGAAGGTTAGAGATGAAAAGGACAGCAGCCATAATTATAAAGGATTTATTTTCTGAACACAGTTTTTGTTTTTTCATTCCTCCCCTTGACCTTATGTCAGGGATGCTGAATACCTTCAGTTTCCTCTTAAGTAAAATGAATTCATCTTCCAGATGCTCAGTATTTCTCAAATTTACCAAGAGTGATTTCCCTTCCTCTTTTTTTCTTTCTAATTGCTTACAATGGTGGTTGAGATAGAAATATTAATAGTCATTTTGGAGAAGAAATTACTTCTTCTTAGGCTAATAAGCATTTTAGAGATAGTATCCTGACCTGTTTGACCAAAGATATTGAGGGGAAAAAAAGGTGTTTTAATGCCTGAATGCCTGGCTTTGTTCTTTTTTTTTTTTTTTTTTAAGGTTTGGGAAATTTGACATGACTTTTAGTAAATTGCCTTTACATCATTGTAATTTGCATCTTATTTAATAAACCTGTTTTTTCTTAAAATAAACAAAATAAACTCGCTTATCTCACTTCAGAGAATGACCTTTACTTTAATTGGACTTCAAATAGCATAGTCCCTGACTATGGTGGCTTGACCGTAGTGGTGCCATTAGGCAAATGCCCACCAAACAGTTCTGGAATTATCTTAACTATATTATTGCAGAGGCACTATCAAGATTGCTCAGTTTTGGTCAGTGACAGGTCTGTCTTGAAGCTGGCTGGAATTGTCTGTTTCCAGTGTGGGGGCACCTTCTGGTGGGCACCCCTTTTGCACCCACCTTGTTACCAAAACCATCCGTGTAAACCAATACACTTACAAAATTCATCACAAAAGGAAGGAACATTCATTTTGGGTGGCAAGCTTGTTGCTATAGAGCATCCTTTACACTGTGACTTAGTAGGGAAATAAACAGAATCGCAGAATATGCCAAGTTGGAAGAGACCTACAGGGGATCATTGAGTCCAACTCTGACATTTTGGTTTATGGAAGAGCAAAATCCTGGTTTTGAAAATAAATGAAAATACATGGCAATTAGATACTAAAATTTTCAATTATTATTCTTTGTACCTCCTTTTAAAAGTTTATTCTAAAAGACTATTTAATTAAAAATGCCCCTTGTTTTCAATTTTCTGTCTTGTAAATGAAATCAATGAGGTGAAATTTGGTAGATTTTTATTATTTGGAAAGGGCTGTCCAACCTGAGAGTTTATTGAATCATTATTTGTAACAGTTTCAGCACTGGGTAATTAACTTTTGGTGGAGAAAAAGTATTCTGCAGATTAGTAAACCATCAGCATATATGTTAATGCAGTTTTAAAGCCATGACAATACATGTGAATTCTAATACAGAAGAGGCAGCTTCCTTCCACAGTTTATGCATGGAGTGGATCTGCTGTATGCTAGTGCAAATTGTTTGGATATGGGTAAGAATGGCCAATGTCATGCCAAATATTTTTTAGGGAAACCCTGGGACTTGTTTGTGGTGACAGTGTCATTCATTATGCATCACCTGTTGCAAGCAGTCCAGTATTTCCCCTTCCATTTTTCTCCATTTCAAGGGAAGGCAGAAGGGAGCAGGTTAAAATTTGAACTTGCAGATTATTAACAAATGTTTTTAGCGAGTGACAGGGCTTACTTTGTTGTGTTGTGGTTGTGGGTTTTTTGTGTTTTGTTTTGTTTTGTTTTGTTTTGTTTTCTGTAATCTGCATGTCCTTATTAGAAGGTACCAATTTTTTGGGGGGATATCACCATTAGGACGGTGACCCTGCTCCACTGCTCAGCCTTACTGAGGCCCCATCTGGATTGCTGTGTCCAGTTTTGTGCTCCTCAGCACGAGAAACATGGAGCTCCTGCAGCAGGTCCAGTGGAGGGGCAACAGAGGTGATTAAGGATCTGGGGCATCTCTCCTATGAGGAAAGGGTGAGGAACCTGCGCCTGTTCTGACCTGAGAAAAAACAATTGATAGGGGACCTCAATAAATATCTGAAGGGAGGATATTCAGAGAATGGACCAGCCTCTTAATGGTGATGGGAGCTCACAGGCAGGAGCAAATGCACAGGAAGTTCCACCTGAATATGAGGAAGAACTTCTTTATTGTTTGGGTAAGCTTGCACTGGAGCAGATTGCCCAAAAAAGCTGTGGAGCCTCCCTCACGAGAACAATTCAAGACGTGTCTGGAATCAATCCTGTGCCATGTGCTCTAGGATGACCCAACATGTGCAGAGAAGTTGGACCACATGACCCCTGTGGTCCTTTCCAACCTGATTCTGTGATTTGCAAAATATTTTCAATTTTTAGGGTTTGTTTGATACCCCATAATGTAGATCCAATTTTGCAGATAGATTCCAGTACTTACTACTCGTCTTGCTCAGCAGATGTATTTGTGAATTAATTTCATTACTTTTTCTTACTTTTTATATCTTGGCATGTTATATTCTTTAGAAAAAGTCTCTAAACAAAATCAGTATTTGTGTGAAAAAATGAAATATCAAGCCTTTTTGGTGAAGTATTCAGTCCCATTTGTTTTTTATAGGGCAAGACAGTGGGAAGCTTGGCAAACAAGCATAACTTAATTTGCTTTCAAAGATGTGAATGCCTCTTGAAGTGAAAAGACCCACTCTGTTGCAAATCTAAAATTAGATTATGTATAATGTATTCAAAGCTGAGAAAACAGAATGGCTCCATGATGAGTGTCGTTTTGTTCATACGAATTTTTTTTGAAAATCTTTTTTATGTGGGATTTTTTATTTAAGTTTAAGATCAGGTTGAATACCTCAGACCTCATAGCTCTGTTCTCTGGTGGATTTATACATTTTTTATCTTAAAATAAAAAGGAAGGGAAGTGAGGATGCTGTTGGAAAACTTGATCCACATTCCAATGTGTGCAAATTGCTGAATTCTTGACACAGCTTCCACAGCTTTAACCCATGACGATTTTCAGACTCTTCAATGAATGAAAGAAATTAGAAGCAGCCAAGCTTCAACCAGGCATTTCTGCAATCAGTCTGGTCCTTGTCAAACCACATGGAAAATTTTTACTTATACTTGTATTTTGTTTTTACCTTGCCTTTATTTCAGGTTGTTTCCTGTGGTACTAGAGACTTGGAAAAGCTCGGTCTCTTAGGACATGCTAACTGTGATACAGGTGCCTCAGGAACAGGCCCAAACCAAGTCCAGGCCAAAGGAGGCATACTTATGGGATGTTGCACCACTTAGCACATCCTGTCGGCTTGCTTCTGAGCCTTCTGGGAATTTTCCAAACAAAATGTAATAGGTCTGTCAGGTCTGTCAGGATCTCTTTGACACTGCTTAAAGCAAAATATTTCATTCTTTGGTACAAGATAATCATATCTTCGTTCTCTTTATTGTAGTATGACATAGTTTACTGAGGCTGAAAGCACTCCTCCCACTATTTTGGGTTAGGAATTGATAAAATGATGCATCTAGTGGGAGTGCCCCCTAATTCAGGCATGGTTATTCAGATTGGATGCTTGGTCCAGGCTTACTATTTGTGGCAGAAGAAATTTAAATACAAACATACCATGTGAGCAGTTCCACACTTGCTAATGACCTTCTTTTAAGCCTCATATAGTTTTTCAAATGCAGATTCAAGCTAAGATAGTTTGTTTTCCCCAAGATGATTCCCTTTATACCTTTTTTGGAATGGTGAGGCATATATCTGAATGGATTCCCCATGGCACAGCTTGAGCATGAGAGTGATTTAGGGTCAGAAAATGGGTCATGTCAGTCTAGCCCCAAAAAATAGTAAGGATTTAGATGACCTGCTTTACCCAGTGTTTCAATTGTGATTTACTAAAACAACCCTTAAAAGAGATTTTACTTAATTTTAACATGGCTCTAAATGATACCTTTGCCAAAACAAGTATCAATGTAGATGAATATTAATATGTCCCATCCTCCCCAGTTTATTAAAGAAGTGAATCAGGTATCACATCTAAGAGTGATTCTATTAATTTAATGGCTTGTATTCAATATAAGTATTAAAAGGTGGACTTTGAGGGGGGGAGAAAGTTCCTGTCCACTTGCAAATACGTGTGTTTGTATCTGGGGCTTCTGTGGTGGCACACATGGTAGCACAGCAGCGACACAATCTAGCATAGCAGATAGACTTACAGCTGTAGCTTGCAGAGCAAGCATTCCTAATTTTTGTATTACGGTTCTTAAATTCGATCATTAATTGCTTTTCCATATTTAACCTGAATCTGAATTTAATCTGAATACGGTAATCCATGAATACATGGATTGTACTTATTACTGAAAAATAATCATAATCAAGCCTAGGTGAACAGAATATAGTGTGTATGGAATATATATTTAGTATAATTACTCCATAAATGTAGACACAGAATTGACTTGTAAATCAATTAGTACAGTTCTATTAGACTTTGTCTCAGAGACTTTATTTAAAAACACTCCAGTTTGATAAAAAAGGCTGTGTTATTCACTGATACATTTTAGGTTTGTATAAAATCGTCTACATAAAATTTATTCTGATAAAATCTTTATGTTGTGTCACTTGACCATAGGTCCACACATACACATAGGGCACTAAGTCCTTCCTGAAGTAATTGTCATTCCATAGCTTGTTAGTTTTTTTGATTTGTCAGAAAGGAACACCTGCCAATAATTTATTAGTATTTATAGTAAGGCATAAAACTAAATCACCTGTGCACTAAAACCCACCTGGGAAAAGCAGATTATATTTATGCACCTTATGGGCTATATACCAGAGTGTCAGGTTCAAAATAATAACACAAATCAATTATAATAGGAAAAAGATACTGATGCAGAAGTGTACGAGAATGCATTGCATGACTATAAACCTTCAGCTTCTCAGAGTTGGATTACTCATGGAATTTCTGTCATGCAAGTTCATGCAAACATCTCAGAAGGATGAATGAAGTGCTTGGTCCCTCACTTGCTTTGCATTTCTTTGAAAAAAACCCAAACAGCCAAACAAAAAAACCTGGTTAATAGGAAGGACAGAATTTTTAAAATACCGGTTTTGGTTTAAGTGAAAGGCAGAAGGTCACAGTCAACCTGTCTGGGCTTCATTGGATATAAAAGAATGTATTTGAAATTCAAATGTTTTGAGAATTAAGAATACAGCAGTGCTAACTCCCTTACTTTTTCTGTTCTGAAAGTGTAACATAAGGTCTATTTATATTTGATAGTAGAGAGTTGTGACCTTTAGAAAACCTGAGTTCAAGAAGGATAAAAAGTGGTATTAAAAGTGGAAGGTTTGCTGCAAATACAGAAGAAAGGCATATACTTTGGAAGCTAATGTTTACATAAAATCCCAAAATGTTACACTGGTATTTCTATGATAATTAATTAACATCATACCAGGGGTAATCATAATTCAAATGACTTGTATGTTTCCTTTCTTACTGCTGAATTCGGCTCTTTTTAATTCTGGATGACTTTCATCTAGCCAACAGCCTTTCTGAAGATATTTTTGGTGCAGTACTTGATGAAAATAGATCAGTCTTTTTTTGTTTTGTTTTGTTTTGTTTTTTTTTGTTTGTTTGTGGTTTTGTTGGTTTTTTTTTGTTTTTGTTTTTTTGTAGATTCCCCCTTAGATTTGTATGGCTTTTTTCCTTTTCCACACCTCTACAAAGACCTGCTATACATTATCTCAAGTCCAAGTCAATGGCATTGTAAGACTTTTTTATTTTTTTTGAAGCATGTTGTGACGTGCTAGATGTGATCTGAAGTAAAACTGATTTGAGGAGACCAGTGGCATCGAGTCAGGTCTTTCTTGACAATGGCCCAATGTTGTATTGCAAAACAGAGTGTAGTGCAGAGATTTCTGAAGCAATGGAAACTCTAGTTAGCTGTAAACCTAATTTGAGTAAAACAGAAAAACCTTCAGCCTAGACAAATACCTTCATTAAATTGGTTGGTGTTTTGTTTTTTTTTTTTTATATTTAAAACAAAGGGAACATGATTTTACAGGTGGCATACTAGTTTTAAACTGGAATCATGTTTTGGTGCCGCAGTGATAAGTTTTTATTAAGTGGGTAAAACAGAAAAGGTCTGGGTGTTACGGTATACAGCGGAAATCCACTATTTGTAGGGGTAGTCATCTATATGGTTGTTCCTACTGCTCAAGCATGAAAAAATGTCAAGGAAGCTGCTGCTTCTTGCCAGCACTGAAATGCTAGTCAGAGTTATGGAACAGCTCTGTCAGGGAAGGAGATTGGGGGGTGTCTGGTGCTAGGAGCTGCTCACAGCAGAGTCAGCCAGAGGGTGAGACCAGACTGCTTGGGACTTCACCCCATTTGGGCCTGAGACCCCCTGATGATCTACAGCCCTGGGCAGCCTGCACCAGCACTTATATGTCCTCCCGGGGAAAGGTTTCTGCCCAGCCAGTTCTAACTTGTCATGTCCCAGTCCTTGACAGTTGTTTATGTTAATGAAAAATACGGTCTGGTAACAATAATGAAAATGCAGTATTTATGTCACCAAAACCAGGCTATTATTAAATGGACCTAATGAATTTAATGTATTCAGCAAGAGTGTTTCTTTGTGCAGTGACATCGACTTATATGCATGCATCATTCTCTGTGATGATACTCATTAATAATAATTGCAATACTTACAGGGTTACTCTTTCCTGCAATGAAAACATCACAGCTTGATCTAAGCATTAGCTACATCTAGCAACAGGAGTTGACAGTGCAAGTAGGTTCTTAGATGTGTTAAGAGTAGGTTCGAAACTAAAAAACGTGAAAGCGATATGTTAGAAATTATTCATTTGGAACAGTGTCCAATTCTAGGCTGATTTTCGAAGGAGGAAAAAACTAAGAGACCTTAGAGGATCAGATAAAATAGAAAAGCCTGGTGAAATTTGTTACGTATGAAAGTGGAGATTACTAATAAAGAAACATCTATCATAGTGGTCGTGAAACATTCAAATTGCAAATGCTTATAAATAGCTCCTTTTTCTTCTGTTGTATAAAGGTGTGAAATTATTATGGAATAGAATTACTTATCTGTAGTTCTGGTCGGTAACAGCCTCTACCCTAGTGGGTCACTGAGAAGTAGTTTACAGATAGGTATTTTAGTTTCAGCATTTTATTTATTTAATTGATTTATTTGTTTGATCTTCCCATGTGACTGGTTGCTGAAGTTTAAAACAGCTAGGTTTACCTGTTTCTACGATCCATGTCAGAAATGGAAGACTGTGTGGTATTCTGAAAACTGGGATAACTATACAGAGGAATTTTTGTCTTCTATCTTATGTTCTTAAAAACCTGTGTCTGAGAGCAGAGTATTAGGTAAAGTAGTATAATAAAGTGTGTCAAGCAATACACTGCAGAAGGTCACTGTTACAAACATCTTTTTTATACATTTTAACAACACTGGGAGCACAACTGAAGGTTTTAACCATTATGCCAATGTCAATCTATGCATCTCACATCAGCTGATGGCTAGACTTGTCAGGGAATTCACTTCCGGGCTCTTGCATGTTTTTAAAACCTGTGAAGTCTGTGAAGCATCTCTGGGTGCTGCCTCTCCTGCTGCAACTATGTCCAAGTGTCTCTGACTCTCAGCAGCAGACCCATCCGGCTGCAGCCTCTGGCTGCAGGGTCCAGGGATAATCTGTCGGCAGGGAGCTCAGAAGGGGCTGGCTGCAAGGTGTCCACAACACTTGAACTAACCTTTTTGAGTACATGTTCTGACTTCTGACAAACTGGTGGTTCCCTACCAGGAGCTAAACGGTCATCTAAAGTAAGGTGATTCACTATTAGTGAAGGGATAATAGTTGTTCCAGAGTACAAAAGGATACTATGCCTTTTGCTGAGATCTTGGGTGTTGAGAAATGTTTTCTGCACCTTTTGTATTACAAGAATACTTACAGCTTAAATCCCTTTATATAAAAAAGGAAATGCCTTTTCACTGATGCTGTGAAAATGTGATTGAATTGGAGTAGTTAATGAATTTGGCTTCTTACAGAGTTTTTTATGTAGTCAACACTAGGCTTAAACAAATAAACAAATAAAAGAACTGAAAAAACCCTCCAAACCTGAAAAATCCGTGTTTTTTACTGGGTGGGGGCATTTTTAGTCTGATGTCAGAAAATCTCAATTTTGGTTCTCATTCTAGAAAATGTCAGATAAATAGTGTGAAAATCAGTAATTTTTGCAACCTCTATTCAATTTTCCACCATTAGGAGTATTCAAACTCTGCTTTCTGTAGCTGGGGGTTTTGTTTGTTAGTTTGTTTTTAAAGCAGGAGCTTGTGATTCCTGCATTGGGTGCTCAGGGTTATATCTGGTTGATCAGAAAGGTGCAGTACTAGTCTCAGAGAGCTTAGTAATAAAAAAAGATTAGAAGAAGCATACAGTGTTGCTGTGGCAAAGATCTGATACAGAGCCAGAATTGCCAATTGGCCAAACCAATTTTTTGTTTAAATTCTGTCTTGGTGCCTTATGTTCTTAAAAACCTGTGAAAAAAAGCTATTGAATAAAATATCTTGGTCAACTATGAAACCCATAAGAACAAGTTAAGAAGTTAATAGTTCATGGAGTGATGAAATCATAGGATCATAGGTTTGGAAAAGACCTCCAAGATCTTGGAGTCCAACCTTTGACAAAATACTGTCATGCCAACAAAACCGTAGCACTAAGTGCCCCATCCAGCCATTTCTTGAACCCTTCTAGGATGGTATCTCCACCACCTACCTGGGAAGCCTGTTCCAATGCTTGAAACATAATTTCTTTGATTCAAAAGCTATCAATAAAAATGCTAATGCATCCTTTGCTCTCTTTGTTGTTCATTTGAATCTTTAACACTTTTAGCTTGTTGTGGTATTTCTTCTGAGTATTAAGATCTTTCCTCTGAATATTGAATAATAGTATATTTAAATTATTGGGGTGTTTGTTCTGATGGAAGCTGACTGCCTTTCCTCTATTTCTAGGAGGATAATAATACTCAGTACTTATATTAGATTTTCCGTATTCTAAGTTTTGTAGTCATTAATTAAAGAGATAACAGAACACTTGGTGAATTTGGATTCACAAGATAATCAAAATACAAGACATAAAAAATTGGAATGTAATACTGTCAAATTCTAATGTTTTCATTTTACTTCTGTTGAATAGAGGCTTTAGAGTCATGACTGATTCTGTAGCTTTGATTTAGTTTCTAGGGATAAAATTGAAATTTTGAATAATGTAGCATGCAAAGGATCTTTCTAAATTTTGGCTGCCATAGCCTCCATCTCAAATTACTTTTTTTATTTCTGTCATTAAGGTCAAAGTGGCACATTATTCAGAATTTTACTGTAATTCACTTTAAAGTCAAATGTGTATTTTAATATAATTTTCTTCTGTATTTTGTGTATAACACAGTCATCTATCTCATCTTGTATTAGCATTTCCAGATATTGTGGAAAATGCAGTATTTAAATGTGAATTGGTGTGTCTGGTCTACTTGTTATTTGTTTAAAGGCAATGTGCAACTGAGTTAGATGTTAATAAATTGGTTACAGTATTTCCATGTCCCATTGTTGTATTCAATTCCATTTCACTATTTCCATATTTTTAAGCTTAACTGTGAAGTTTAAACTAGGAAGTGAAGTATTATTATTTTTTCTGTGGCAAAAAAATACCTAAATTCTTCTCTGTAAACTGGAATGGGCTGCTCTTGAATAATTTTCAGGTAATTTTCATGTTTGTGAATATTGCAGGTTTAAATTATTTAACATGCATATTTATAAGGGTATCTTCACATGGATCATTTATACTCAGTTTGGAGAGGGACAGTGATGCATAAAATGTGTTCATATTACAGTATTAGCATTTATGAAAATGTTTCATTTATAGAATACAGCATAATAGGCATTTTGAAGGTCTGATGCTTTTCCTGTGTTGGTAATCCTGATTAAAGTAACATAAGTAGGAATTGACACAAGCTGGGGTAGTCTATTATGCCATTAATCCATGGTTTAAGGGTTCCTAAGATCTTGTGTACATTGGTATGAAGGTACTTAGTTGAACTATCGTGTAAGTGGTCTACAGATAGATTTCACTTTGTCAGTTTTTGCTAAGTGTATCTTTTGTGTCCATGGGAGAAAACGTTTTACAGGATGATTGAAAAAGAATTGTCTATAATCAAAGACTAACTGAAAAAACCCACAGATAAATAATCTCTAGAGTATTTTGAAACATTAAATACATGTACATGGTCTATTAAGAGATGTATTTTATTTTTCAAGAAATAAAGCTTTCATATTGATTAATAGACTAACAAAAATAATTGACAAATACCTGTTAAGATTATATCTTAAACTGTTGCAGTACTTAGGCACAACAAACTGAAGGGAGGGCTTTCTGAAAGTTGATTGAATTTCTGGTAGTATTTGTAATCCCTGTAACTTGAGAGAAACTAGGTGTTGGTGATACATGATTTAAATAGAAGTCATGGCATTTACTTCTATAATTAGGAGATTGCCCTTTTAACTTTGGTCACTGTATCAACATCTATAAAACTGATTATACATGCTGTTTGGGGAAAAAAAAAATCCAAGTGCTGAGATTTGAACTCATCAGTCAATGCTCATTGTTTTTGCCAATACAAATTTCAAAAAATGTTTAAAGTACTAATAGCACTAAGTGATACAGTTGGAGATAGTTGTTGGGTTGTTTGAAAATGTCAGATTTGTAATAGCATACCTGGCTTTTTTAAGGTAATGTTGTGGCAATTTAAATTTTAACACTTGAGTTTCTTGGCCAGTTTAAAGGAAAAAAAAAAGCACTCAAACTCAGGATCAGATGTATTGATTAAATCTCAATTTATAGGCTTATCTTTATCACATACTTCAAGCAAAGTTTTGAGGTCCTTGTAAAACAAGAAGCTTCTTGACTGAAATCTGAAGAACGTCTGTCACAGACAACAAAGCCTTAGAACTACTTTGTTGTAGCAGACACAAAGATTTAGAGGAGATCTAGTAGGAGGTTTTGACTAAACCTCTGTAACACATATATTCCCTAGTTAAGGGAAAGTAGGAATCTGTTTGATATAAATGGTGAGTTGGAGGCAGGCATTTTACTCTGGGAACTTGCTGACAATGGCAGGCAGTTCAGCTGCTCCAGCACATGTGGCCAGAGGGACAGATCCTCCCAGCTTCAGGGAGGGATGGTTGAAAGTCAGTAGAAGTGATATAAGTGATATATAAGACCATAATGCTTGATGAGAACAATTCCTATTGAGAGGTGTCTGAAGGGAACATAGGTGGGGAATGTTGTTTTGTATTTGAGGACAAATACAGCAGTGGAGTGAAACTGTCACACTGATTTCTGAAGAAAGGACATTTTTCTTTTGAGACTAACTTTGTTGATGGCGTTTAGGACTAATGATGTAGGTGTTCTAAAAAAGCAACCACACAAAACCTCTGGATTTGTTTTTGCAAGCTTGAATTCCTCATAAAATGTGTAAAATTGTTATTTTAGAATGGCTAGAGCATGAACTACTGTTTTAAGAAATTATCAAAGTGAGAGTATTTTGCACTTGTCAGTGAACAAATGGGAGGAACATCTAAAGAAATGTCACCATATTGTGTCTTTGCACCTTTAACTGATTTCCATGAGTTTAACATAGATTTTTTTAATTGCTGCTTTCTCAAAGCAATTCTGGGTTTTAGTACAAGTACAGAAAGCATTAAAGTAAAACCAATCAATTTATTTAATTCTACCAGTCTATTATTCCTGTTCCTAAGAGCCTGCAAAGCGTTTAAAAAAATGTTGGGTTTTTTTGTTTTGTTTGTTTGTTTGTTTTTTAAGTAATATTGTGGAAATAAGGAGTAACTTTACGCATTTTCTACTTGAAAGTAATTTGGAATTTTAAAAATTATATACTGACATCACAACCAGGCTATGTGCTTTCTATATTTAAAGAACTATATTTCATTTGGGAAACAACTAATAGGAATTCAGCTGCTGTAACAAAGCATTCATTGCAATTGTCTGAGATCATTTCTTCTGAACGATAGATATATCTATGTAGACGATGTGGTTTTTTTGGAACAAAATTAATGTATTTTACTAATGAATTATGAATGTTGAACTGTGGTTGGTGGTCTAGTCTGATTCTTCAACTAGCTAGAAACTCAAAGATGGATACATCTTTTAATCTTAACTGAAATATACAGTGATTTTATCTGTTTCATACAATTTCAGAGCTGTTTCAGATCACTCCTATAAAAAAATCTGTTGAAATTATAGTAAATTGCAACACATTTGTAGAAATGTGATCAGATTTTTCTAAGTAACCTAACTAGGAATTGAGTGAGGATTTGGTATTACGTGAAAACCTTACTATGAAATGGAAAAAGAGTATGTGGAAGAAGTCTCACAATATGGATATGTTCTTATTTTTCCTGCAGGTATAAAATGCAGTTTTCTGTTAAGATGGAGAACTGCCCTATCTAAAGCAGGACAAAATGTATAGTGGCATTGGAAAGATGTTACGAAGTGCTCACTCACTTCAGGTCTCTTCCCCATACAGGACTGAAATATGGATAAATCCAACACAGGAGTTGCTGGCCAAACCCAGGCCAAGTCTGCATCCCAGCAGAGAATCAGCTGAACTGAAGCTCAATCAGGTGGTCACAGGCAGCTGGCAAGGGTTTGAGAACTGGGGCAAAATACAGTTATATGAACAGACACCAAAACAGAACACCAACAAAGGGCAGTCAGAAATAGTTACGACATGGAAGAGGTGCTACTAGTGTAAATCATAAGTTGGATCAGCAAGTTAGAAATACATTTTGTTGAGGGTTTTTGTTTGTGTGGGGTTTTTTGTTGTTTTGTTGTGAGGTTTTTTTCTGTTTCTTTTTTTATATTTTTGCTAGAATATTCTGTTTAATTTTGATTTTATCCTTAGAGATGTCACTGGCATGAAAAGCAGTGTGTCCAGCAGGTTGAAGGAGGTGATTCTACCCCTCTATTCTGCTCTGGTGAAATCCTGCTTGGAGTGCTGCATCCAACCCTGGGCTCCCCAGCACAGGAGGGACATTGACCTGCTGGAGTGAGTCCAGAGGAGCGGCACCAACATGATTAGAGGGATGGAGCACCTCTCCCATGAAGAAAGGATGAGAGAATTGGAATTGTGCAGCCTAGAAAAGACAAGGCTTCATGGTCACCTAATTGCAGCCTGCCAGTACCTGAAGGGATCCTACAAGAAAGTTGGAGAAGGACTTGTTACAAGAACATGTGGTGACAGGACAAGGGGGGAATGGTTGTAAAATAAAAGAGCAGGTTTAGATTAGATATTAGAAAGAAATTCTTTACCATGGTGGTGTTGAGACACTAGAACAGGTTCCCCAGGGAAGCTGTGGCTGCCTCATCCCTGGCAGTGTACAAATCCAGTTTGGGTGGGGCCCTGAGTAACCCGGACTCAGGTTACTCAGTAACCTTTCACAAAGAAATTCCTGTCCATGGCAGGTGGATTGAAACTAGATGATCTTTGAGATCCCTTGCAACCCAACCCATTCTGTGATTCTACCAGTGAATGGTCAATATATATTGGTAAATCAAGTCCGCACTGGAAATTCAGACCATCTGCTTCGTATTTGAAATTTTAACTTTGCAACAAGTGAAACAAAAGTGTTCCCATAATTTGTTTAACACTGTTTATGAAGGCCTCTTATGCTTTCCTACCTATTTTCTCTGAGACACTCACTTTCTCGTGGAAACCTTAATTTTCTTTTTAATGCAAGGTCATTGAAATGGATATAGACTACTTAAGAATATAAATTGTGAAGAATAAATATTAAAAGAAAAGGAGAATGTCACTGTGAAGGTATTTGCTGGCCTTTCCTCATTCTAAAAGAGGAACATCTAGGAAAAAAAATGCATATAGTGCATGCATGCATGTATAGATGCCCAGGTTAGTTATCTATATCAGAGACATATTTACTCTTCCTGCTACACCCAGTAATGAATATTGAAACAGCTGAAGGAAGCTTGTCTGGAAAGGAAAGTAAGCTGAGGAGAAAAGCTTCTTGCTAGAGCTGCGAGGGGTTTGTATCTTTATTTTTAGCTCAGGAGGGACAACTGCTCTCTGTCACTGTCTCACTTCAACATGACTGAGTAAATTGTCTCTGATCAGTAAACCCCTAAACAGCCATGGGCATTCTAGTGCTCTGTATTTAATAAAATTTAAAGATGATAAATTAAAAATGTTCCATATCTCTCTTAAATTAACATGAATAATCAGGATGAGTAAAATTCTATTACACTAAAAGTTACAGGGAAAAAATTATTTATAATTTAGGCGTCTTTTTTTTTTAAGATAGAAAATGCTTAATATTTGGAAGAGGAAAGATACTAAATATTTGATTTCTGCCTTTTAAAAGAAATTGAGAATATCCATTTCAGAGAAGAGAAGGAAGGGAGATTAATGTGCACTAATTTGAATTTCGCTCTGTATGCGTGATATCATGGCTTGTTTTTATTTTTCTTTGGTGCTTTTGATTAACCTTATGATTAAACTGGTTCTGTTCAAAGTGAATTAGTATTATGTCTCATTTAACTGAGGATGGAAGGGGAAAAATGGCTTCCAGGCTATAGTTTAAAAAGGCAGCTCAATTAATTTTGACAATGAATTTGATGCTGGCTTCATAAACTTCCTAATTTTTCTTGAGAAAATTGGCTGATTGATTTTGTATTTGATAGTATCTCCATCTAAACATATTTTACTGTTTGTGACTTTTAAAGTGAAGATTTAAAGTCACCTTTTCATGATCTCTCAAGATGTTCTGCCTATGTCTGCAAGCATTGTGAGCACATCTTTGCAGATGTGGTATAGATGTATGGGGTAAAATGTATAGCCAGTAAAGATATCACAGATGTAGAGACCCTCATCTACCATGGATGCTGTCTGAAGTCTTGAAACAATTTATTTGTGCTCCTCTGACAGTTTCTGAAGGGTAAGCCTTGGTCTCAGCTTTTGTCGTGTCATATGAGGTGGGGTTGGTGTATGTGCAAGGAACCTCAGGATCTCTGTGCTTTGCACTGGTACCTGGTGTAGCTAGGAAGAAGAAAGAAAGAGGAAAGCACAGACCTGAGTACCTAAGCTCCTGGTGTGACAATTCAGGAAATATAGGTACATTTAACTAGGGATTGCAACAACCAGCAGATGGGACAGGGATGAACTGATCAGGAGAAAATGCTTTTGGTGCTGTGTGGGTTTTAATCTTGCCTTCCAATTGCAGGCTGGATGTCCAGCTCTTCCTAGTGCGAGTGCTTTCTTTCATAAACAGCAGAGGCATCACTTTGTTACAGAAAATGTCAGGAAGTGTATGGGAGGTGGTATCTAAAAATAACAGTGATAATTGCTTTCTGCTGGTGGGAGGATTTATTTTGGAACACAGTGAAAAGAGGAAAAGAGTCGAAAGGCTGCAGCCTTAGAGAAACCACAGCAGGCTTTAGCCTCCATTTTGGTGTTGTCTCTCAGTTATTGCAGATGTTTTCAATGCTGATTGCTTGTGTTCATACTTGATGTAAAATTTCTCATCACAGATACCTGATCAGCCTCTGATGAGATGTTTTTGCAATTATTTGATTACCACTCTCCCTCAGCCATGGAGCTAGAAGGCATATAGTACTGGTTGGTCAGGAAGCAGCTTGCTGTTGGGTGCTGAGCAACATTCAGTGCAAAAAACCCAGGTGGGGTTGGTTCTTCAGAAATGTTGGGATAGCAGAAAAGTAGATAGAAAATTGGTAGATTGGGAGATACATGTCCTGTTCTAGTCTGCAGGATTACAGAACAAATGGTTGAGACTAATCTGCACTACTCCAGTGCTACAAATAGACAAGATTACAGCTATCTTCCTAACCTATTCCATCTTTCATGCATTAGTGCTTGAAAGAATAAAACTGGAGAAAGCTTGAGAATTTTGGCTCAAGTGGAGATGTATGATAGTAAAATATAGTTTTATATTGAGTTGCATGTCTGTTGATGTTTAGTGATTACTTAAATGGCAAAATATTTCTTTTTGAATTGTTATAGGCAAAGTGTCTGTTAGCGTCCTTCTTAGTCCTTATTTTTAGTACCTTTAAGATGACGCAAATCTGCATATTTATCAATATCAAGATGTGTTTACCCAAACTAGATGTGTTCAAGTTTGAGATATACTTGCTACAGCATTTGCAGTGCATACACATATGTGCAGAATGTTAAAATGCATAACTCAGGTAGTAAGATGCAAAATTGTAGGCATTTTAATTTAAAAAAAAAAAAAGAATTTTTTTGCTTCTCTAAACTGACTTTTTCAGATCTGTTCTTCTGAAGTGATTAAATAATTTAGTCTTCCAATTCTGATATCAAAAGGGAAATTTATAGATGATTCTTTCCTCTTTCTAAGCTCTAAGGTTGGATCAAAATAATGTCTTCTGTAGATTTCTGAAATTATACAGACTAAACAAAATTCCCACTTGATCTGGTTCAGTGTTTGTCATGGGTTTTACCAGGGATTAATTTTTTCTTGAACTCCCCCTCTTTCCACACAGTTTCTGTAAGTTGAGAGAGGTTTTATACAGACAAAACAGAGGCTTGTTGTAAGGGATATAATACTAAGATTTATTACTAGCAAGATAAAAACTAAGGAATAACATATACTACAACAGTTCTAATTAAACTCTCTTATCTTATGAAAAGAATGTTACATTGTTACTTATAAGTTCAGTTCGTCTTGGGTTTTCCAGTCTTTATTCCCCTGCCTTGGGAAAGCAAGGGAGGGGGAAAGGTCCTTGCTGTAGGCTTGGGCATTTGGCTGAGTGCCAGGTCCAACAAAAGCATTTCTCCCCTCTTTTATCAGTCCAGGAGAAAGGTTTCTTCTTTTTGTAAAACCATAATGAATATTTACAAAAGCATTTCTCCTCCCTTGTATCAGTCCAGGGGGAAGAAAGGTTCTTCCTTTTTGAAGCAATTTCTGTAGCACTTGTAAAGTTTCTTTCTGTTATCTTTAGGATGACAGGTTCAGTGTGTCGTAGCTGGAGATTCCTTT
>VYXB01008853.1:0-30633 GCA_013397135.1 Pachyramphus minor | reverse complement strand
TTATCTTCTAAAGGTGGCAGGGGTTTTGCAACTTTCAGTCTTTTCCCCTGCTGGAGGGAGAGGCGGGGGGACTCCCACCTCGCCTCAGCTCTTCTCCTGCTAGAACTGACCTTCTCTGGGGGTGGAATCTTCCCTGCAGCATGTTTCAGCCGGGCAGTTTCTTTCTGGAGTTTGTTTCTCCACTCTGTTACATGTCCCGGCTGGAGAGACTTTAGTGCCATGCCTGGCCCCGGCCCAGACCAGGGGACAAGGGGGCCTGACCCCCACTTCGGGGGGCCTGCTGTCTCCCTCCTATATGGCTTCTTCTAATTTCTTCTGCACAATCCACCTTCTCTTCCATTTTCTTAAATATGTCATTAGCAGAGGCGTTACTAAAACTTCTGATTGGCTTTTTCTCCGGAAACCTACCTGGGCCTGACCATTTCAGCCCAGGGGGCTGGTAAACCCACGACAGTGTTCTACTGTACTTACTCTTACAAAGGTTTTCTTAGTGGAGTCCTCTTTGCTGCACTTTTAAGAAGATTACTTTTTTCTACTTATTTGGAGTATATGGAACTTATTCACTCCAGTTTTCCTTTCAGAGACATCTTGCAGCAACTTTGAAAAACTATTCTCAAATGTTTTGATCCATTTTACTATTTTTCAGTGTGCTGTGCTGGGCATATGGACAACTGGTAGGAAAGAGAGTTGTAGGAAAGAAAAGAATTGAGCAGAAAAGCATAGAGAAGATGGTGAGATAGAGGTTACAATTTTACTGGGTTCAGTGACTGATCATTCAGCATAATGGATTGGTAGTTTGCATCACATCTGGATTTATACTGATTGGAAATTATTATATGGTGGTTTGGTGAAGCAGCCTAATGATTTTTTTTAATTTATTTTGGACAGGTAGCTGTATATGAGAATTTCCTCATTTTTGGAACAAATTTGATCCCTTGTGACAATTTCAATGAAGGTAACAAAGAATTTAAGATTAAAGACTGAGTTGACCTCTCTGTGAATAAGGAGTGAAGTACATAGGCAGTGAAATTTCTGGGGCACTTCTGTCTGTGTCGAAGTTGTATTGGGCAGAAATACAGTATTATTTCTGGATCTGTCAGTCATGTACTTTCAGAGCTAATGAAATGCAAGAGACCTTCTTTTGAATGAGTTTCCTATTCTGACCATCATATTACTTTTGAATTTTGTCTGCTGGGGCAGAAGTACCATATTTCTTTGCTAAGATAGAATACAAAATTTTCCTTCCTTGTTGCCGTGTTAGACTACTGTTAGCTGTAGATGTTCTTAAATCTTTTAGCATAGTATTTAGAGTGCAGATGACCGTGTAGTATGCGAAGATGTATCTCCTGTAGATGCTTCATTTTAACCCCTCTCAACCTGTGCTTGTTTGATTTTTTTAGTGATTTTTGAAAAAACTTTCTGTAGCAGATTTATGTAGCAAAATGATTGGAGCTGATTGCAGTCTATGAAATATTCAAGTCTCTTTTTATTGTTGTGTCCATGTGTTTTTCCCATTTAGTTAATTAAGAAAGGTCACAAATCAAGATAATACACAGGTGAAGAATAATACTCCACATGAAATACAGTTATTTGAGACAGCATGTCTCAAATATTGATTGCATGGGAGTTAAAAAAATCATCTAAGAATTTTTTTTAGATAAACATGATTTTATTTTTTAAGTTTGGTAGGTGTGCCTGTGTTCTGGCAATAATTCTTCCTCTCTCTAACACTTTCAGAAATTATCTGGATTTATTCTTTTAAGGGTATCAGTCTTTCCTAGCTTGAAAATGTAGTATTCTGCTAATGTCGTTGTGAAAGTTGTGTATGTCATGCTAGGAAATTGTTCTGTTTGTGAGATGCTGACAGGATGATGTGCTTTTCCATCCATTCACTCCTTTTATTAATAGAAAATTATAATTTATGAAATGGCTAAATAAAGCTGATGTCTTATCTACAAAAGCTTAGGCTCTCTCTTTTCCTATTCTGAATTTGGGACAGAGATGGAGAGAAGTAGCAGCTTCTAATGCATTCTGCTCTGCTAGCTGCAGAATTAATAAGCACAGTGAACATCAAGAACAGAAAGTTGAGTTTCAAGTGTGGACTCTGAAGTTCACTTTGATTTCTGGAAGGAGGAATCCACAACCCAGATCTGCTGCTGGTATAAATATTGGCAAACCCCTTCCTTATTGGTGTGCACAGGAGGGTTGGACAAAGCATGGTTGTGCTCTGTGTGAGGCTACTTGATGGCAAAAATTCTTTGCCATGTTTGCTAAACTGTTGTCTGAACTGAACATAGTATGACTCAAGAAGTGGTTTTTGACACTGTGGCAGTATGCCAGCTATGCAGGAACTCATGGCACTTCATACCGAAAGGGAGCCTCCTGTCCTCTTCTGTTCAAATTAAAACAAAGCCAAATGAAGAGGTTTTGTTTTACTGTTTCAGTCAATGCAGCACACATATGTCTTTTCATTGTGAACTCTTTCAGGTGTCCTACTGTGATCCTATACATCTTGTGACCCTCTAAGTATACTCTTCTGTCCATCAGCCCTGTTTCATATCATATCTGATGCTCTACCTCTTACAGTCTCTGCGTCTGACCAAGAGTCTCCTGAATAGTTTTTAAGGTTTTTTTTCAGTGAATCTTCTAAAGCCCTCTGCATATAGACAATGTAAATCTTCGCTTAACCAAGTAAGATAAGATAAATGTTAATATTTCTCTTAACTTGAAATTTGCCACAGGATTCAAGTGTGAGGTGGTTTCAGGAAACAAGAGTTTCCAAGGATGTATAGAGACACTGTCTTAACTCTTTAATTTGTCTGCCTGGGTAGGGTAACCTCAGCAAAGAACAAAATATCACAATATCCTAGGGTAATGTTTTAGTTAGTATGACTTATTAAGTATCAGAAATAGTGAATATAGGATGGAGAAAAATCTCTCTCTGATATAGCATGGCTATATGTAAAAAACCTTTCTTCTTATTTAATACTGTAGTATCTTTAAGCATTGATGGAAGCTCTTTGTACCTAGAAGTTGATTAGGCAGTAACTGAAGTTGCTGTTCTTGTAAATATTCTCTGTCATGTTGTGGAAATAGAAATTAAAAAAAAAATGAATACATACTTACTATAGATAAGGAAGCCCCATATTCCTGCATAATTTTTCTAGCAGCTCTTGCATTACATTTAGACTTGTTTTTCGTCTGACAACACCTCCTGTGAAATATAAGTATTTACCCCTTTTCTAAATCTCCTGTCTGCTTCAATGTATTTTTTTTTTTAGAGAGGGGAGTGCCTGTGAGGAATGTGCTATGAAGGTGGAGCTTCCTTAGTTCAGGAACTTGTGACAAGTAGCTTATAGGCATTGTTGAATCTATGGAGTTGCTGTAGCTTTGAAGTCTTTTGCGTTGTTAGTGGAGACACTTTTTTTTAATAGCCTCTTTCTTATATGTTGGGGATTTTGGAGAGGTTTGGGTTTTCTTGGTTGTGGGTTGGGGTTTTTTTGTTTTTTGGGTTTTTTGTGGTAAAAATCTGCTTTGATGACTAATATATGATTAACTGTGGATCCAAAGTCCTTTCTTTGGATTTACCTGGTTCTTCCTCATCTTGAGTTTGTCCAGCTGATTATATTCTTATCTTGAGGCAGCACATAGTTGACTTGCATCTTATCTATTTTAGATCAAATCTCAAGCTCGTGATTGGAATTCTAATCCTCTTCTACAAAACAACTAGATTGCCTGTGGATCTAAAAAGGAAACTCTCCCTTTCTTTACCATGTTAGTAAAAATGAAGAATGGCAGCAGACCTAAGCTACATACCTGAACTGTATTGGTCAGATTTTCCAGTGTGACAATGACCCATTTGCAGGTGAGGTCTTTTCAGGAAACTGAGTGCTGGTGATTGAGTGCTGGTGGTGAAATGGGATCCCTGTACATGATGGTTTGACATCTGCAGTTACCTGCAGGCTAGTTTTTCTCTGTCAGCATGCTTTAGAAGTGATGGCATAGTGCAAGGATCATTTTCTCAGGTTTGTCTGGTATTCAAGGTTATCGTACACTTTGGCTTGTGGGACAAGAGGGGTGACTGAGAAGCATTTTGTTAGGCACTAATTTTGGCAGTATATCTGACACAGAGAAGCCTTCACATATTATACCTCTTACTTTGGGCTCCAGTCTCTGAAATTGGAGGCCTGCATTGAAAATCTCCTAGGAAAATGGGGAGAAGTGCATAGGCATAACTCAGAGGCTTACAAGATAATATCAAGTAGATATTTCTAACCTTGATGCATTGTGCAGGAAAAAGTCTTATGCAAATTCTTTACCATGATGTATTTGCAAGACAGTGTCATGCAATAGATGTTATCTGAATTTTTCTTTTCTTCTCAGATATCCTAGTTTCCCTCTTCCTTGGTTAATGAAAAGTGTATTGTTTTGTTTCTTTATTGGTCTAATCTCAAGTAGACACTAAGGGGAGAAAAAAGTAATAAAACTTAGCTATATCTGTTGCAGACTGTGTTTTTTAACAAACTTAGAGGATAACACATGAGGAGAAAGCCACAAGTTATTCCATCTTTATGTCTTTCCCATCCCTTATATCTGGTACCCTGTCACAGAAGCAAATTAGATTTGTTTTGACATGATTTGTTCTTGACAAGCCAGTGTTGGCTATTACTCATTTCTCTTGTTGCTTTGTCTGTGTTTACGAGTAGTTGGTTTGACTGTTTCTTCCAGTAACTTTTTAGGAATTGAAGGGGTTTCATTAGTTCCTTGGGGTTTTTAGTATTTCTTTGAATTGCTGCTCTGTAAATTTTAAAAGGTGTGTGTTCTTTTTGCCCTTCTCTACTCATCTTGCATCACAGGTTTTCAAAACGGTTATTAAAGGGTTATGCTGTTAGTGCATACCTACTTACCTTTTGTGACCTGGGATTCACGTACTTCTTCTAGGGAATACAGTTCTCCATTGTTTCATGTTCCTTGTCTTCCTATTTACTAGCACTTCTTTGCTTTTACCAGCATCTTTACAGTTGCAGTATTACAGAAGGGTAACAAAAGACAATAGAGCAAAGTGCAGTAGATGACTGAATGCTGCTATATTATTTATTTCTAGTCAAGAAAGATTAAGTTAAAATTCATGAGAAGCAGGACACTGGGGTCAGACTTCTCTCAGGAGAAATAAATTGTGTGTTATATTTTGTTGTCCACTGTTTTTGTCAGTAACTGCTACTTACCAAGACAGCTGTTATGTTCTTTATTTTGTCACTTCAGTTCGTGATGAGAATTTTTTTGAAGATGAAATTCCTGATGTTTTGTATCAAGAATGTGCAAAAAACCCCCAACCCAGTAAACCCCAAACCAATATAAGAAGTTATAGGCCAGGTGTCAAGCACCTCAGAGTCCTTACACCCTGGAGAAATCAGGAATGCAACTGCATGATTACGTGTATATTCAGCTGCACAAGTCTGATATTTCATGGCTAATCAATCTTCTTAACTAAGGATTCAGTTGGCTGTTAAAATCCTTTTTATGTGACTGTCACCCAGAGGTTGAGAACTAACTGTAGAAGTAGGCCTTAGGTTTTGCAGATGGAAAACTGTTTTCTGTGCCGCTCATATCCTTGCGTAGAAATTGATATATAATGCTTAACAAGTTATTTTAACAGAAAGTGGAAACTGGTACCAGCAGGTTTAGCAACTTGATGTTGATGGTAAAAGTGATGAGTAAGTACTCATAACTTCTACTGTAGTGGTTTACATTGTTAACCTGTGAACTGTTAGTGTCAGACCAAAATATTTACAATTAAGTGCAAGACTCTCAGCGAGGTAGTTAAGAGGTCTGGCTCCAATTTCACGGTTTCATGCCTTTACTCTGTGTCATGTTTGAACTGTTGAAATAAAATGGCTTGACAGACTTATAAAAATGCATAAATTAGTTTCCAAGAAACTATAGCTTTTCAGAGGTGGATTGTAAAATTTTCACAATTTTAATTTCAGAAAAAAGGAAAATTCCAAATTTCGTTCATCTCTGAAATCAAACACTATTGTTGACAGAAAATCTTTCAGATTAATGAATAAGTACTGATTATAATATATAACAATAGGCAAGCCTGGTTGTTGCAAAAAAAAGGTGAGTACATTTGGCTAGGCAGAAAGTTCAATTCTGAACATTGTTTTCATCCTCTTTATTATATTCTCTGAAGTTCCACTAGAGAGATTAATTTGAAACTTGATTTGTACTTATCTGCAGTGCAATCAACTTGTCATGTATTAAATAACTAATGTCTTTTTTTCTCCAAAAAAACTCATAGTCATCCATGTAAAGATATAATGTGAATGTTAAAATAATTTCAGATTAATGATTTTCTAAAGACTAGCTAACTGCAAGCTGTGGCTGTAGTGATTATCCTCAAATCTCAGTTCTTTCATTGTAGGTTTCTTTGCATTACCTTAAAAAAACCCAAAACAACTAGCCATAACTGAAAGAATTAAGGCATGCAAATTGTACTGCTGTAGCTAGACAAGAAATGTTGCTCTTCTGTGTTAAAAAAAAAGACAAAAAAAAGAAAAAAAAATCCCACAAGTAGATTCTCCTTATAAAGTTATATTTGCTCTCCATGACCCTCTAGTCAATCAGGTATGTACCATATTTAAAGTGGGAGATGTTTCTGAGAATCTGCAATGTGGACACTATTCTGAGGGTAGGCAGTCTGTTTCAAGGGATATTTCCATTATAACTGTTCCAATTCTTATTTGTAAAATACTGTGTCCTGAAGTGGTTTTGGAATAATGATTAACTGCTTGTTGCATACAAAGTATATAGTTTTTTAACAAGAGGGTCTGTAACTGTATCAAATCTCATAAAAGATTACTGTTTATTAGTAATAGATTTAGATGACAATGCAAGGTACAGCGTTCCCTCTTTTTCCACTTGAGACAGGAGACTGATGTGGTGGCTCATGTGAGAAGCATGTGTGTTAAGCGAATGACATACTGAGAGAGGAATCACAGTTGCAACATGTCTGTATCTGGACAAATACATCTTCAGTCCTGAGCGCCGCAAAGCGTCTGGGGCAGTGAAGCATTATACTTTCTTGTTTTTAATGTGACCTTATTCTCCACATGAAGCTGAAGCTCACTGCTGGGGCATGGCAGTGGTTTCCGATGGGAGAGGCCCTAGAGTGCCAGCGGAAGGTTAGGAGAGCTTGCAAATGCCTGGTGTGGGAAGTTCACTGGGGAACTGGATGGTCTGGTAGCATGTGAGGCTGCCATATTGGCAGCATCTGGTTACTGCTTTTATCATACAGAAGAAAAATGTTTTAGCTGGAAATGGTAGTTTGAATTACTTGGAGGCATAACCCAATCTTGAGTTGACTTCTGATCCAATCTGCAAGCAGTGGGAAAATACACAGTGAGTCAAGACTTCGGTTCTCTCCCACAGCTTGTATCTGCAATGTCACCAGTTTCACAGGACAGCAGATCTGCAAAGCATCACCAAAACACCACCAAAAGAGTCACACAAAAATACATTGACAAGTTGTTTCCTAATGGTTTTAAATGTGACCATCATCTAAATTCTCCTGGTTTTATTCTAGTAAGTGTCTAAAAGCTTCTTGGCTTGCACTAGCTCCTGCAAGCAGCATCACCATACCAACGCAGAGAGCATACCAGGTGCAAAACCCACCCAAGTTTTATATAACCAATTTGTTATCCATGGTGATGATTCGCAAAGGCTGAGCTGTGTGTTACTGTGGAGACCTTATTAGCAATTTTAAGTTGTATTTGGTATATCCATGTGAGCTGCAGCTGCAGCAGTTACTGCAAGAAAGAATACCCTGAGGGAGAGATGATGGGATTTTTTATTTTCCTTAATCTTAAGTGCAATTTTGCCAAGCTTCTTAATGAACGTTTAACTTTAATTCTCTGTGATACTGAGCAGGAGTGTATTTTGGAACAGTGTTTGTGTCCTCATGAATTCTGGAATTTCATATGGACAGGTTGTTCTGCTCTTGGTGACAAGCTGCTGCTGCCTCACCTTTGTGTCTCTCTATTGTAGCATGAATTCCGACACCTACCTTTTCTCCTGCCGCTGTGCTGCTGAAGAATAATGTGTATTTCACCATATTTTAGTCCCTGCCCAGTCTCATATGCCTTATTTTAAGACTGGCAGCAGTCATACTGACTCATGTTCAAAGACATTATTCCTAGTTTCAGAAACCTCTCTGCCAAGAACCTCTCTGATTTACAGCCTAAGATGTACATAGGGAAGAAGGTGACCTATTTTGACTCTCCAGAGGATACTCACAGCCTTTTCACTAGGACTATTCTTTGCTTCTTAAAGAGAAAGTTGCCTTTACTTCCTATAGTAGTATACTGGAGGTAAGTTTACTTGCTTTGTGTGTAGATAGGTATTATTTGCAAACTCTTGACCACCTTTTATGCACAGATGTAAAGCAATGTTCAAAATGTACAACAGCTGCCAGATTTGTATGGAGAGGGAAACGGATCTTACTTCAATCATTACTGTTTTTCTGTGTTTCCAAACAGCTTTAGATTCCACTTTGGTGGGGTATGCATCCTAAAATAGTCCCTTGGAATTACTCTTTCCATTATCTAATCTAATTATGACACAGAATTAAGGTTGATCACGGAAATACTGATTTTGTAGGGTCATATAGACTTCGGCTGGCTAGTAGCCATTCTGGATGAGTCCCTTGTTTGTTAGTGATTCCTGCTATGTTTTATGGAGTAATAGAAGCATAAATTTTGATTTTTTTTATGGCAAGAATTTGCTCTGCCATCTTTTAAATGTATTTTGAATAGGAAAATATCCCAGTCCCATGATGGCTGTCCATGCTTTTTTGCATATTCTTTTCCTTTCTGAAGGATCACACTTGCATTTAGGTTGTAAGAGCAGAGTAGTTCTTAGCTGGCAAAGTGCCTCTTCCTTAGCTGTGTAGCTGACAGATGATTAGTGAAAACCTTTTACTAATATAGCCATAAACTTGGCATTGACAAGCTAGCATTTAGTATTGTGACTGACAGTCTCAAAATTAATTTTCAGCAAGGTCCTCTTTCATACACAATGTAATAATTTGGGTGAGTTTAGCAAGATTGTCTAAGAGCACTAGCCTGTCTGCTTCAGCCTTTGCTGAAGACAAAAAAGACTGAGATTCTGAATTTTGGTTAAATTTAAGAGCTACCTTACCAGTTTGCCTGCCAGTTTTACTTAAAGCCTAACATCTTTTGGAGAGAGTGCTTCCCTAGTTTAAAGATTTTGGAACCAGATATAAAGAGACTGACTGCACTCTGACTCTGCAAAAGCAGTTGTCTTTCAGTTAGTCCATTCAAAATGCACTACATTTTGTAGTCCAACAAAACTGAGTCCACAGAAAACGAACTTGAGGTCTGTTGCAGGTCAGCCCAATTGACATATATTCTTTTTAACAATACTGTTAAAATTCTTGTAGACATCCTTCCTTCTCTGGCCTTTCCTTGATGTTAGGTTCAACTTCTGTCACCACAGGATTAGTGCTCCATAAGGTGGTTGGCTATAGTTTTGGGTGGGTGATGTTGGTATAAGCAAGCTTTCGGCATGCACATACAATTCAGGACAGTTGCAGTGCCTGTTTCTTCCTCCTCTTTGCTGAGGAACAAATGATCTTGCTGGTATCCCCTTCCCACTGAAATCTGAGGTGGGCTTGCACCACACTTTACTCCAGGCTCATTTTTATTGGTCTGTCACTTTATATCAGAATTTGATGTATGCAGTGGATAGTTGGTCTTAGCTGGCCGTTGTTCCCTTTGCTATGTCTAAGAAAAATGCTTTTCCTAGATCCCAGGTTTTCAATGCCTTCAACTGATGGCAAGAGAGTTGCTTATGGCCACAGGATCTCCACTGTAATCCTCTACCCAACTCTTATCTCTTATTGTATGGTGCTCATACTCCTTTGCCCTTCATCCTGTGTCCCCATTTTTTTTTTTTTTTTCATCCAGGCTAAACCAGCAAAACCGAATCTCTATACAAGCCAAGGCATACTCAGATAAAGCCTTAAAAGTCCCATGGCATTTCAGAGTCATTGCTACATGTATTACTAGCAATGGTGATATGTAGTCACAAGGCTACAAAGTGACAATACAAAGCATATACAATGCATATTTCATATGATGAGTAATTTGTTGTGTAACAGTCTTAAAGAATTCTTAGCAGTCAGGAGATCTTTTAAATGAATGAAAGCCAACTGTGAAGCAATTAAAGGCCTGATGGAAGGCCATCATGATGAGAAGGACTCAAAAACTCTGCCATTTTCCAACTTGTAACACAGCTTCAAAGGCAACAGGCAGAGGAGATATGCATCATTAAAGTTATGTTTTTATTAAACAGGAATCATCAGCCTCTACATTTCATATAAAAAGAAGTAGATCTGAAAAGTGGTTTTAATATTGGGTCTAAAACAACGTACCAAGGCAACGGAATAGACATAATACAGACTACAAATGCTCAAAGACAGGTCAGCAGAGCGTGCTGAATACATCACTAACATTGAAGCTTTCTTTAGAACAAAATTCAGCGAAAAGCTAGTACCAGCTAGGCAGACAAAACCATAGATCTGTTGATCAATCCATGTCTGCTGGACCTTAGGTAGGCAAAAGCTGGGAGTCCTAATGCCACAAAAACGTAGGCGGTGTTTGTATTTACATATTGTTCGGTTTTGCTGTTTCTGTTCTTATAATTGAAGTTTAATGTTAGATTAAACATGGGGTTTCTTTGTTGTTGCTCTTTAGTTTATCTGAAACTGCAAATGAGTTCAAGTGTAATCATTTTGGGCACTATTCTTTGGAGAAAATGCATCCAGACCAGAAGTGTATTGTTCTGTGTTGCAGAGCTTAATATGTGATCGGTGTTTCTAGGATTTTGATGACAGTTGTGTCCTGCAATACAAGTCTGTTTTACTGTGTGCAGATGGAACAGAGAAAGCTTTACAGTTGTAAGCGCACTCTGAAGTGTCATACTCACATTAGGTCTACATTTTCTGATTCTAAGTAGCCCTATCTTTTTCATACTCTAGAGAGACTAAAAGTATTGTTGATGGTTTTATGTGTATGTCTTCCTTCATCGTGATTTGCAGCATCTTAATCTTCCTTATATTTTTTGTAGCTTATTTTCAGCTCCAGTCTTTTCACAAGTGTGTTAAGCCAAAATTAAATTACTAGGTCCCCAGCGAAAGTAATTTTAAGTGTGTCCTATGTAATTGTAGGCTTAATTTCTCTGTATATACTGAAATGTATATGGATGCCATTATGATTCTGTGGGGAAGAAGAGCCAGAGGCCATGGAATGAGGAGATTAGAGGTGGTGTAAGAATGAACAGTAAATTTCTATTAGGCAGATGGGAATTCTTACATGCTTCTTATGCTAACTTTGTTTGGTAAAAAATAACAAAAATACCTTTGTCGTATGGATCCTTGAACTAATGGTATCACAGGAGCAAAACCAGTACTCCAGAGAGTACCATTTCCCATTTTTTTTTATGTGCATGTGTACTCTCAAAGTTGCAACTTTCCCAAGCAGTAGATTTGTTTTCATGATGCTGATTACAAGCTCTCAGAACGTTGGGTTTCTTCCTACCTATCGTTCATAAAAAGGGTTTCTACACCTCTGGTGAAACTTAGATCTTTTTTCACTATCCACAACATACAGAAATTGGGAATTGTTTTCCTCTTACTGTATCTCTAGCCCTATCTTATGTTCCTCTTTTTTTATTTGTCTGATTGGTTTTTTGTTATCAAGAGTCTTCTTTCTCAAATGATTACAGCCATTTAAAGATAGTACTCTAGAGCAGATAAGGCACATTGGTAAAATTTTCATTCACAGAAAGACTTCAAGTGAAACCATGCTTTTGGTAAAATAGGGCATGTATGAGCTGGAGGAAGATCAGTTATTATAGGACAATTTTGTGTTCAATATTACATTAAACCTGCATTTACTATGTTACAGTAGATCAACTAAAAGATATTGTAGGGAAGAGTTTATCACCATGGGGCAGGGCGATGAAGGCAGAGTGAGCCATGTGTTTCTTTTATACCTACAGACTGCCCCATTTACACTAGGGCTGAAATGTGACTCCTTTGGAGCAGACACACGTACACAAGACATTTGGTACCACTTAAAATAAAAATCACACCTCTCATATCTGAAAAAGCCTAACCCAGAACCCAGAGTTTTTATGTGCTTGTAGTTCTTTAGGTCAGATGATGGCCCGTGAATTGACTCTTGATTTGTCTCCCCTGAAATATTAGACAATTATACGTGAAAATTATGTAATTGTCTTCTTTTTCCCAAAAATATGGATTCTTTTATATGGGCACAGGACCTTGAATATGAGTTGGAATAATTTAATATAGAAATTAAATTGCAATAGTGAAATTTGATAATATGGTTCTCCATAGCTGTGGTGAAGAGTCTCTTGACTCTCCTGTACCAATAGGATGAATGTGAAAGTCTTGAAGGTGATTCATCGTGAGCTTCTACAGACTGAACATCTTTGCTCTGACTTCTTAGTGCTCCTGAAACACCAGTGTTTTTCTGTTCTGACTCATGGTTTTCTTCAGTAAAAACAGGAAACAGAATGCAGCCTATTTTTTAAGAGGGATTTATTTTATTTATAAACACTTTCTTAAAATATTAATATGAGGACAATATTGTAGAATGTTTTTTAAAAAGTAGAACTGTACTGAAGGTACCATTTTCTGCGTGATTAGATAAATTATATTTAGGTTTCTGAGATGCTGACTATAAATATGCAAATTATTTCAAGGAAAGAAGACAGTAATAGCTGTCATTGTTGTTCATTTTCTATGTTCAGGTAATAAAGAAACCTTGCTGTAAGACCAAATGCTTGTTCTGATGTTAAAGACTGGTAGCTCATAGCCTTCCTCAGGAATTCCTATGTATTCTCTTACAATTTTCTGTCATTGTTAATTATCCAAAGTTTAAGATAAATGTGACAGAACTTGGTTGTAAAGCTTTGGACACCAGATATTACAAAAAATGTCTACTTAAATGCTGTGAGATCTGGAATATGTGTAGCAATTTTCCCAAATATCTGTAAACATAGTTATATTTATACTCAAGTACCATTGTGTAAAGACTGTTTTGAGTGGTAGGGTTAACTGTGAGAGTTCTCCAGATTAAGGATTGATGGGTTAGAGGTTTAAGAGAATTCGGTGAAAATACCAGATCCCTCAGTATTGCTGAAATAAATTTTAAGAGTCTGTCTTGCAGGTTTTATATGTGTGTGACATAAGTCTTTTTTCTTGAGCACCTCAGTATCAGTAAATTGGGCATGGCAGAAAATGATAAATCAGAAATGACAAATCCTGAAGTTGCCAAGGCAGTCATAAACTTCCTGCCCAAAAATCAACATCTACCAAGGGAAGTTATCAAAGGCTAAAATGGGAAAATACTCTAGTTGCCATGAAAAACCAAAGAGTTTTGGAATTAGCTAAAATTTCAGGCTAATGAGCTTGAAAACTCTGTATTTCACATTTTGACTGAAAATGAAGGTTGTGCTTCTCAGGACAGAAGACGCTGAATCAGAGAATCATATTGCCATGGGAGAACTTCACCTTTTACAAAAGACTCTTACAGAAGAAGGGGTAGAGCGTATTTCTTGTGTAAACTGTAAGAGTAAAAGTATATCTTGGTTCAAAACTTAGAATTCTTTATCCTACCCCATTGGTAGTCATTTGATACTGTGGTATTGGCTTGGGTTGCATATGTAAAAAATCTTCTTTTGAACAGAGAAAGGTTTTTTTTGCTGACCTGCTGCATTATTTTTCATATTGAAATTCCCCAATTGTGTGTTGTGTACCAGCATCCTGTGAAGCTGTATTAATAGAATCTGTCTGAGAACCATATGCTGTGTTTCAAACTTATCTTTTTTTTTTTCTGGGAATAAAGATGGCTAGAGACGTTATAAAATATGTCTGACAATCAGGAAAAATAAATTCCGACTGCCTCTCAGGGAGCATAATGAGCTGTATTTATTTAAAACTATGTTTTATTTGAACCATGAACACTGATTGGGGTTTTTAATATGTAAATATTAAATGTATGAAAGTGAAAAGCCGTAAAATGGGAAGAAGAAATATATCCCTTTTATTTCTTTTGAAAAATCATAAAAGTCAGAAATGGAGTAATTGGCAGTGGCTTTCATGGATTCATATTTGAAGTGTAAGAAAAATACTTTTTCACTGACACTTTTTTTTTTGTATGTCAACAGAACTAATTGTTTAAAATTATAAATGGAACACTAAATATGTAAAAATTTTCAACACTTGATATACCTAACAAGCTTTGGTTTCTTTAAATAAAATATTTCTTTCTGTCCTCAAGAACATTTTTTAAGTGCAAAAAGAAGAGCAGATGGATACTGCCATGCTATTAGAAATGTTTTGTCTGTAAGAGTACAAACCTGTTTTTTGAAATTCCAGTAATAAATATCAACTTCTCAGGCAAAGAAATTTTACTGTAAATTGCAGAACAGGAACCAGTGTAGCAGCATGACTTTTTTTTTTTTAATAAATGCTCAGTATATTATTGATGTAATGTAATCATTAATAGTTTATTTTCTGAAAATCTCAAGAATATATTGAACCCAGAAAATCATACTGTTGTAAAACAAAATCAAAACCAACCACACACAAAAAAATAAAACCCAATAAACACTTTTGAAAAGTGAAACATAATCAAATAAGATTATTTTAAAAATGTGATCAGTGTATTGATGTGTCATTGCTATCCAGGAATTTCTCTTTGTGAAATGCTTCTGTGGCTGTGGTGCCTTTAGATTACTGCTTTGGGTTGTTGTGCCTTGTGGTGTAGGTGAACTGTATGTCTTTTCAACCTGCAATATTTCTTACATCATCACCTCAACTGCACCTGTTGTTGTGGTATTGAGCTAAAAGGTTCTGAGTATGTAACCATTTACGGATAGTTGCTTAGACGTGCAGCATGCGAACTGTATATCCTAAATGCTGGCCAGACATGTTAAAAACAATATCTAGTAAACCCGTGAAAGCTGCTGAGCATCTGAAATGTGTTTTGGCTTCATAATACGCCTAAAGGTCTTCTGTTCAGTCAGCAGCAGTCTCTGAGGTCTCTGCTTCCGAAAGCAATTTGAAGCTGAAGGAATTCTGCACTTGCAATCATGTCTCTTGTACCTGAGGGAGGCTAAAGCTGACTGCCTCTGTAAATCACATTGGTTCTCCTGCACTCGATGTTTACTGTTGTTCTTCTGTTTTTTCTTGACAAATGTTACTTTGATAAATTCAGTTTGGCAGGCTTGCTTGAGGAAGAGCCTTTGTATTCATCACTCCTTTATATACGTGATTTATTTTTCTCAAAATCAACTGCTGGCATCATTCCCAGTTTCCTCTCTAACTCTATCAAATTACTTCTGGTAGTATACATCACTTTGAACTGTTTTTTAGACTTAATGCTGCGTTCCAATCATAACTAGCTAGCTGAGGGGAAAGTGTTTTTTCAAAAGCCATTGAAACTAGAAGCTGTTAGTAGTGCTCCAGTGTGTTTGTGTTGGAGCACAACTGGGCTGCTTGTGTCTGGTTGTGACAAACTGGAGTGAGCCCAAACGGCTTTCTGGGCGATTGCCTGGAGTGTGAGGCGGGACTGGGAGAACTGCACTTCATCCTACGGAAGAGGCTAAGAGAGGTCAGAGGATGCCCAGTGAGCGTTGTTTGCTGCCTAATGGGAGATTCTGAAGGAAGTGGGACTGACTCTTCCCAGACATGTATAATAAAAATATGAGGGACAACAAGAAAATTACAAGGAGAGCAGTTTCAATCAAAAGTTAGAACAAGAAATTTCACAGCAAAGATGATGAGACCCTGGAGTGGGGCCCCAGAAAGCAGGGCATACTTATGAACTTTCAAAAAGTCATTTATCAGAGTGAAAAAAACCATCTAAGAATTACTATAATCAACTTCAAACAAGTAGTAACTTTACATAAAAATTTAGTTTTCTTAGAATTTATTTTTAATTGATCCTTTGAATTGATCCGTAAGGATCTTTAACAAAGGCAGGTAGACAACTTCCAGTTGCAGTTCTTAATTGTATACTTAATGACTAAAAGTGCATATCGGTTCTGTGATTTTTTTCCTGAACAAATAGCCTTGGAGAGGTTTTTTCATTCAACTATAGAATCAATTTTCCTCTCCTTCTACTTTAAGAAAAAAGATAACTTTTTTTTTATTCAAATGCTCTGGAATAGCTCTAAAATTGATTAATTTCTATTGCTCTTTGTTTTCAGTTAGGGTTATTAAGATAGTCTTTAAAAAAAAAAAAAGTACCATAGGAATCCAGTTGAGCACTTTCTTATAAAGGCAAAAGTAAATCATGCTCAAAAGAAGAGCGTATGTCTGAATATGTTTTTATATTTTCTACTAATAGGGATGTGGGTCATGTGTTAAATATTTGTGGATATATTCCAGGCATGTAGGAGTTCCCATGTTGAGGTAATAAAATAGTAAAGAATTAAATTTCAATATTGAGCTAATGTGATCATATTGAAGAATAGCAGTACAAGAACACAGTTGAAGGAGATGTTTTAATCATCTTAAAATGTGAGTCTACAATTGTATGCCCAGACATTTTTTCTTTTTAATCTAGAACAGATACATAGTCTTTCAATCCAAAGGACTGAGAGATAATTTATGACCTTCATATTAATGCTTCATTTTAGTTAGAGGTTACATTATGTTTCTGTGCCAGAACACATAAGACAAATAAGTAAAATTTAAAAAAAGAGAAATCAAGTCTTATCTCCAGTTGATGTGGACAGTATCTTGTCGTTAAGCTAAATGAAACAGCATTAATGTCAGAAATAGTTGTTGGGTTTTTTCACTTCATTCTTCAGGTGGAAAGGAATCTTGGAGTGAGATTTGTGTCCATGAGAGAATATAGATCCCTTCTAGGATTTCTTATTGTCTGTTGGGTTCTGCATAGTGGTTTAAATGAAACTAGGGTTTGTGCTTTTTTTGTAATGAAGACAAATTCTGCAACCCTTAAAGAAAAAAGAAATAGGGTTAGGTCCAGGAAATTTATAGTCCTAGATCAAAAACTTTCTGGACAATGTAAGCCTATAAAAACAAAAAGCTCCTTCCAATCCATCAGAGTAAGTCTTGTCACTTTTGATTGGTTAAAGAATGATTAGGTTTCTCTCTGCCTTTACATACCAAGTTCTTCAGCACTCCAGAGATGCTTTTCAGATTAACTTCAAACACCTTTTGAATCTAGAGGGTGTGAGTACGGAAGGAGGTGGGCTCTTGCTACAGTGATCTGGCAGTGAGCATCCTCGTCCAAGTTAGTAACCCGCATTTTATCCAGATTTGATACCTTATACATTGATATGTGATTGCTGTTCTGGTTAAGGCTTTATGCTACAGGCAGCCAACAGAGAATGTTGAGAAAAGTGACATTTGCTTAAAATTAGGTGAGATTTATCAATTTTTTTATAAGATCAAAGATCCTCCAGATATTTTCTATTTGTATAAAATGTTGTCAAAGTTTTCCTTTTAGTTGTTCAGAGAGGAAGATATTGCCATAATACCATATTTGTCTGATTTTTTTCTGTACCAAGACTCAGTCATTCATGTCATAACCTCTCCAGCCTCTCTGCTGGTCATTCTGCCTCTTCTCACTATTGTATAAGTGAAAACTAGGCTTGTCCCCTGCTATCTTTAGTGACCTCTCCTCCTGTAAGTATCAGAGCTGGTTAGGATCATATGTGAAATGGTGCACTGGATCTAGGTCACTTCCACCCTGCTGCAATGTGGGTGAAGGAAGGATGTATGTATAATGCCGTGGGACATGATACTTTGAGCAGTATTACAGCTAAGTACCTTAAGTCAGAACTTGTATGGGAACCCCAAGACCTAGCAGCATTGCTTCTTAAGTATTTACTGTTAATTATAATGTTAAAACTTGATTTAGAACAAAAAACATATAAAAGACTTATTTTTTAACAATCTTCTGTTCTTACAGCTGAAACAGTAATTCAGCGTCTGCCAAGTTACTGTTCAACAAAGCAGCCTCTCTTGCCATATTGATGTCAATTCTTTACAAATCCTTTATAGTTAAGCAAAACAAAGCAAAACCCCACAGCAAGACCCGCTACCTTGTGCTGGAGGCCAGCACTGGGCCTTGGACTCTAAATGTAGCTAATCAGTGATGAGTATGAATGATATTCATTGATGAATGATCAACTCCCAGGAGGCTACTAACTGTTTTTGCTGTAAGGGCACACTGCTTGGTCATGTCAGCTTGGTGCCCAATAAGACCCCCAAGTCCTTCTCTGCAAAGTTTCTTTCCAGTCACTTAACCACCTTGTGCCAGAAGTCATATGCTTCCCTTTCTGATATGGGACTCCCACTTTGATAATCTCAAACTTTGCCTGCTCTTCCTTTGCTACTTTCAGAGGCTGAGGCCTGTAAGGCCACAAGGGCTTGGAAGACATACAGACCGTCCCTTTCTTCTTGCCTCTGATGCTTTCCAGGCTGTTGAGTTCCTCTGTGGCACAAGTGATCCACTAGCACACTCATCTTGCGAGTTCCCTGTTCTCCTCACCCCCTAGAAGGCTGGGACTGATTTTTCATCTGAGTTTGAAGAAAGGTTAAGGATGTGTTTAAGACCCCAAATGTGAAATTTCTAGTGTTCTCCTATCCTCTCTTAGACTTACTTTTTGATTGCATGTTTAACCTTGTGCTTTTTCATAAGCAATAATTGTGAATGCATCTTTGTAAAATTTGACAACTTTTTTCATTTCAGGACTTTCTCGAATTGTCAGTCTGTGAAATTCGTTAGATGTATTCGTTCTTTATTTTCTGACTTCAACTGAATTTTCACAGATGTTGCAAAAAACCTACTAAATTTTATTCATTTTCTGTGCAACTAGAAGCAATGTTGGCCACAATGTTGGCTACTGTGCAGGCTGAGGAAGTTTCTGAATTTAAAGATTCCATTCTCAGAAGGATAAGTAGGAGGCTGTTGAATGAGAGGAAATGTCATTTATTCCACCGTGGTAGAGAATTCCAGTGGCTATAAACTGAGGAGAGATCTACTATGGCTTGAAAAGAAGCTTCTGCATTCATGTAGAATTAAACATCAGCAAATAGTAAATAAACTGAATATATATTAAAGCCTGTTTTCCTGTCGCATCTGACTGAAATTAGGTTCTACTCTTCTGAAGCCATTTGCAAGGGTAGCCTGCAGCTATAAGGAGAAATTAAAGTTCTTTAATGTTATTTGATGAGAAGTTCATGCCTCTAATTCCAGAAACTGGAATAGCTGACCTCACTGTAGAGGTCAACAAATACATAATGCCAAATAATAAATCATATCAAGGATGATAATTGCCATCAGCTCCCATTTATGAATATTTGTGCTCGCTAACATAATTAGAATTAGAAATGCCTTTTCAGTAGAAAGATTCATGGGGCATTTTATTTCCATGCATGAGAAATTAATTGGGTAATTTTACAATAGCATATGAAAATGGTTGATTGTAATGCTGGTTAAGAAATCTTGGCTGTTGTAGCTCAGTTGTGGTGGTTACTACGCTCAAAATTCCAACTACCCATTTTTGTAGTCCTGTTAAGTCTGATAGTCCTTTATGTGGATATCCACAGTTTTGAATGCACAGCCAGCTTCTGAGGAGATTCTGAACTCCCAAGAGACTCTTTAGCCTATTTTCCAGTCAGTATTACTTTGGAAATCTGAGTTGAAGTACATTATTTTAAAAATATCTAAAAAAAAATAAGAAATCTTGCCTTTTTATGCAATGACATAAGGAAAGTAATGCTTCAGGCAAACTAGGACAATAGGGAATGACCACCTCTTTCTTGGGAGGTTTGAGCCGGGCAGACATCACATTTGTTATCTTGCAAGCAACATGATATGAATGAAAAGTAAGATAATTATTAATTCAGTCAGTCCCTCTAAGCAAAGCTTATACTGTTTGAAGTTATCTGTTCCATTTGTTTGAATACTTTAGTGCTCTTCATATTACTGAATGTGTCACGTTTTTCCTACAACAGATCACAATGGTCAAAATATCACCCTTCAAGTGTATCAAATGATGCGTTTCTTTCCATCAAGATATTGAAATATTTGCTTTCAGGCTTAGTCAGGGTAGCAGTGATACTCACTGTATGTTCCCCAAATGTGAAGGAAAGTGCATGTTCAAAACACACCAAAATGCAGAATTTTAAAGTTTGTCCAATAAAAGAGGCAGAGTGTTTTCATACATAAAATCTGAATTATTATTGTACAATTGCCTTTAATCTGAATCATCTGTAGGGATAATTCCTCTACATTAGGGGCTAAGGAACCCTGGTCTTTCTTTCAAGGAGAAGTTTCCCAGAAGATAGTATTACTCAATTATGGCATTTAAAACAGAGATGCATAACTTTTGTTCTTAAAAGCTAGATTGCTAATAGTTCAGAAGAAGTTAGGCAAGAAAAGGCATAATACACTATTGGAAGAAGAATCTTCAGGCTTAGAAGATGTGAATTCAGGATAAAATGAAAAGACAATCGAGGTCACTAATTTTCTTTCTTTACTTTGTGCCAAAGGTACATAAATAAAGTTTCCAGAGGTAAACAATTCTTCCCCTCTGCTGCATAAAGTGGAAGTGGAAGCAGTACAGATATTGTGTTTATATAATCGTTGTTCTGTGGAAAGGGCAGCTTGAAACTCACCATCTGTAAGATGAAGTCTGGGAAATCACTGCCCTTTCAGAAAATGTGTAGAAGAAACATGGGACAGAAAATTAAATGTACTTGATGCTTACAGTGTCTTTAGCTCTCCATGCCATCAACTTTTGTTTCATCAAGTTTATGTTTGTTGAGTTTTTTAATTATTGTTTTATTATTTCCATTTCCTCCTTTCCATTAAAGTTAAAAAAGACAGGCAAAAAAATTAGTATCTTTTGTGCTAGGAAGAAACTTATTCTGAAAGCACACAATCAAAAGTGTGTGAAAAATAAAAGCATGTGTTCATTTCTCTATGTTAACTCAGAATAATTGTATTGCCTTGAGATATGACTTAATTTATTTATGAGTGAATGTTACAATAAATAAAGCAAATGTACTATAAGTAGCGCTCTTCTTTTATGTGAATGCCTTTTTTTTTTCTTTAGGGGTTGGGGTTTTTTTCATGAAAGTGCTGGGATTGCAGATGAACTGAACTGGCACGTAACTTTATCACAATGAGCTGGTGGTATCAATTCTAACATCTGAAATATATAGTCGAACATGTTTTCCCATTTATCCTGATGGCCATCTGTCTCTAGGCTACATGTACTCAAGGGGATTTTTTGATAGGGGCTGCTGCTGGACACATCAGTTAAATCAGTAAGCATCCTAACATCATCTTATCTCTTTACAATGTGATTATTTGCAGCTGTGTTCACTCTTATCTTTCATTAGTCTCTCCTGTTTCATGTTCTTAACATTTATTCACAGCGTAGAACAAGATGACTCTTAATTACTGCAAATAACCAGGTTTTTTTGTAACTCATGGTTCTGCCTTTTTGAGGGATGGAGTCAGGATGGTATGTGTCTGGAAACCTAAGATTTACCTGAAATTGTAAGACTACCTGCCCTTAACCCCCCTCCCTGTTTTCCCTAAAAACCATTTACTGGAGGAGAATGTATAATCTATTCAAAACATTCCAAGTTATAGTTCAACTTCCTTAAAGGATTTTCTGAAATGAGGAAGAATGTCGGAAAGATAAAAGAATGACTGATTTTAGCTAAGACTGGAATTCTAATGATGCTGTGCCTTGAAATTATCTTCTTATGTTCTGCATTATGAGAGCAAGTGACTAATCTTTACCTTAGTAGTGGTGAATAGGAAAAAGATTAGTCGCTCATACTAAGTGTTGGTGAATAGCAGTTTATGATTTGATTAAATCATCCTTCAGCTATCGCTTTTCCCAACTGAAGAAACTTAATCTATTTAGGGTATTTTATATCCATTCTGTACAAAAGTAATTTCATTGTTGCCCTTCTAGGTACCTTTTCTGGTTCTACTGTGTCATCTTTCGGACATTGGTCCAACCTTAGCATAGTTTTGATTTATTCGCTGGCCTTCTGCTGCCAGCAACTAAATTCTTGTTGCAGCTAAACTTCCATACCTTGTTAGTTCACATGGTTTGTGGATTTGATTGTGCTGTGCTGGGAGATTTGCTACTGTATTTCTGACATCTCTTCAATGACACAGGAGGGAGAAGAAAGGAAAGGAGAAAAGAAGTAAAAATGTACATTTCAGCCTGTTGCAGTTGTACTGAAGCATTCAGGGTGTTTCATGCTTTCTGTAGCATGTAAAGTTAGAGTTTATTTGGAAAATAATGGCTGTGATTGTGAACCTTTTCATTTCAAAACAAAAAGGGGTTGGGGGTGTTCCTGCAATTCTGATTTTTAAATCTTACTGAAAATAGAAGCAGCGTGATACCTTTTATCACGTAACAACTGTTGAAGGTTTAGTTGTCTTTATCTGTTTCTCAAAGATTCCTGGTATTGTTGAGTGTTTCCAGGGGGTAAAAAAAAAAAGAAAAAGAAAAAAAAAAATTGTTTTGAGGGAAGGTGCCCCCGCAGCAAGTTTCTGCCAGGAAGACCTACCACACCATACTAAGCAGCTTTGTGCAGAGGTCTACCTTCGTGTAAACTTTAGTTATTTCCTAAATTGGTATTGCAGGCTGTAATTTTATCAGTGGCAATAAGAAACACCAGAGTTAGTAAAAGGTTAGTACGATTGTCTTACTCATGGGGGACAACAATCTATCAGCGATTTTGAGCAGCAAAGGAATATTATTTGAATTTCTAGGATGACTGTCTAAAAGAAAATTTATGTACTGATATTCCTATATATCCTGTACTCCTGATTTTCTAGGGATGACCTCATTGGACTTTCTTTTCATAAACTTTTACTAGTAAATAGGTCATTTATAATCACAAGTATTTATGAATTAGTAAGTACCTGTTTGTGAATTCAATGTACGGATCTAAGCATGGAATTGCAGTAATTTATGCTGTTACCATAAAAGTAGTCATATAATAATCAACACTGAGCTCTGACCTCAACCAATGGAAATCAGGCTTATTAAGTCCTTCTGAATAAATTTTTACTGCACAAGTTCTTGGTAATGCTTTGTCAGGCTTATTTCTTAAATGTCCCTAAATGCTGTGCTTCCTACAAGCATGACTGATGTCAATGCTTACACTTTTAATAATTTTTGTAGGATAAGGTGCACATAGAGGAAAAAAAAAAACAAACAATTTTTACTTTTGTTAGTTCATCTCTGGAGTGAAGGATTTTTATTCTGATTTTCCTCTTTCCTGTGTTGGGACTGTCCACATTACTTTCATTTATTCACAGTACCTAATTCATTCCACTCTACTCCCTCCCTTTCTGTTAAAAAATTTAAAGGCACGATGGGACTTTTTTTAAAATTTTTTGATGATTGTTTAGGTTTACAGTGGTGTCTGCCTCAGTGCGTGCTTGGGAAACCTCTCCAGGGGGGTAGTGCATGTGGAAGCCTAGATGTTTTCCCTGAATCAGCTGCTGCTCCCACTACCAACTTCAGTATCTCCTTCACCACCTTTCTCTGTTCAAATCTGTGTATTCTTTCCTTGGGTTTATCCAGCTGCCTGGACCCTTACAGATGAGATCTGGGAATCAGGCTTGGGGTGCCTTATATAAGGAGTTTCTTAGATCTATTTGGTGCCTTAATAATTTAAAGACTTCTCAAAAGCTATTAATTTCTAAAAAACAATTATGTGATCTCAAATGTTTTAATATGCTACCACATTGAGCACATTGTATGTGTACCATACTCCAAAAAGAATGTGCATCTTTAAAAAAGGGATTTTATTTTATTTTTCATTAGTGGAAAGCTAATTTCTGGGAGACCGTATGTTCGCCACCACTACCTTTTGTTTGTATTTCATTTTTGTTCATTCTCAATTTAGGCATTTTATGCTTCTATAGATAATTATTTTGCAAGTACTTGCATGAAATTAGCTGAATACTTGATATGTTTATATGTCTGTCTGTGTGAGTGTTCATAATAAACTATATATAATATTCATGTAAATTAAAAAAGTCCTATTTTAAGACAACGTAAGTTTGTCATACATAGAAGAAATATGGTACAGGTTAGTGTCTTTGAGATGAGGCAGTGCATTCAGTAAGAATGAAATACTCTAAATGACTCATTCCCACTTTTGTTTGATGAAGTGTTGACTGGCTGCGCGTGTCCAAGGATTTGGTCAAATGCTGGGGAGTTTAATTGCTTCAAAATTCAAACATGCGGCCTTCATGAAATGAACTTTGGGCCTTGTGTCAGCACCCTAATGCTCCTGCTCCTCTGGTGAATTGCCTGTATAATAATTTTCCTGTTCAGTCACCTCACAAATGCCATTGACCAATGAAATATATTAAAAAGTTAACTCACATTTGACTATATCTTCTTCTCAAAGGAAAGAGTAGCCACTCCTCTGTGTACTCTTCAGTCTTTTTTACGTAAATCTTCTCTGGCACGTAATAAGCTTTGTAGAGAAATAAACCCAGATCAAATTTTCTAATATAGTACTAGGCCAACATTTCTAGGAGTAGAAGTAAAATATTCTGTTGTTCATTTTTCACTCATGCTCTAAGAAAAGCACCTAGCTAAACACTTTGACAGTAATATTTTCACTGGTGTGTGAACTTGCATAATTCTGTGTCTTCTGCATGGGCAGTTACTCATCTCTTAAAGGTGAATAAAAATAGTCTGAGTAATGTGTTACATAAAACCTTTTACATAGCCCAGCAAACTTCCTAGAGCCATCTTGTTTATCTGAAAAAAATCTCATTGAAAAAATGTATTTTCTAGCTTGCTTTCTAGTAACATAGTATCACTCCTAATACACCATAATTTCATTAAACTTGGTATAAAATTAAAAACCAATGTTACACAGCGGCAAGCAGAGTACAAGCAACTAAAATCAAGAAGATACATTTGGGTGAAGGGGAGGGGGTTGTTTGTGAAGTTCACTTAGTCGGAAAAAAAAAAACAAACACCGAAAAGCCAGCATCTTATCATAAGTAGTTTTTAGTGCAAATTTATCTGACAAAGAGAAATCAGAAACGATGTTGAATTCGATCCTGGTAAACCAAGATAATGAAAATAGATCTTCTCTTTAGAAGAAGAAAAAGTTGTTTTTTATGCTAAAGACAATAGAAAGGGCGGGATGGTGGCCAGAGTTGGGGCTTCAAGGATCAAGGGGAAAAGTCTGATCCAGCATGAACCTTGGAGACTGGAGATTTTGCCTACTTACTCTTCAGTTCATGCAACTGACTTTTTGCTATCTGAAGTTGCTTCAAAGCTACAGTGAAGTCTTCTTAATGCCAGCAGAGACTTTTCTAGTGCAGTCAGAGCACAGGCCGATAGAGAAGGATGTTTTGCAAGCATGCCTATGCACCTTGCACAGCAGACACCATGAGGCAACAAGAGCTCCCTTTCGTTGGCAGGTTGCTGCTTGACCCATTGTTTTGGTGGTAGAAGAGTGTTATACTTGTTCTCAAGGTCTACCTGATGTGGTTAGGCCAGCAAAATTGTACAGCGGCTCTAAAACATGATGCCTAACTATCAGACATGGGCTGCAGGGCAGGCAGCACAGGGGCAGTGCTCAGGCAGGGCTGTTGCAAAGGTCGTTGTGTTTCCTGGCAGGTGGTGAGTAAGGTGATATGGATGTTTTATTCTGTGAGGACTGCCAGTATGTTTCACAGCCACTTTACATTCAGGTGATAAACAGTTTTTTCCATTGCTAACAGCAGTGGATTCCTAACATCCTCAGGAGAGTTTTTGTTAAGTCAAATTTAAAGATTAACATCTCTTATAGAAGTTTTGCTCTTCAAAGTCTTCCTTCTATCATCTTGTAAGTATTGTACTGGAGAAAATGCAAAAGAAATTCTATATATATTGTTAAATGACTGATTTGTATACTAATGGTTTTTCATATGTCTGTAATCACTGTACGATAGTTTCCTCCCTTCAATCTGCATATTTCAGTGTTTCTAGGCATCAGACATCCAAGAGATGTTACACTCTTCCATGCAAAGATGTGTTCTTGCATATTCTTCTTATTGTCTATTAGAACGCAAGAATATATGTATCAGCCTGATACACTCACTATATTGGAGATTATTCCTTGTGCAGCTTTGAAGCATGAAACAGTATGAAGACAGCCTGTTTCTTCTTTGAGCTGGGTACTACCAATGATTTCTAAGGTTTGAAGAATCTGAATTATTCCTATTTTTTTTCTTGCCACGTGGATGTTGTGCATGTCTGGTACTATTGTGTATGAAAATTTTAATAGCTAGTTTAATATTGTCAGTACAGTTATTGCAGTACCTCACACTGATGCAGTCTAGAATATTGATTTCTTGGTAACAACAGCAATTAGCAAATCTCCATGTTCAGATTTTATGAACGTGAACGTAGTAGCTTGTGCTAATTAGCAGAACAGGAGCCCAATAGAAAAGAAATAATTTTCTTCTACTACTGTGTATTAATGACATGATTTTTGTTCAGTATATCTATAGCTGCTTTAAAAGTTGGCCAACGTAAATGTCAGGATGCTTTGACCTAACATGGTTTTGCTTTTGCTTTGGCTCAAATGTTAAATATTTTTTACTGAACCCGTGACTGCAGGAAAGTTGCTTGGCAAAAGATAATAGTGGAAGATTTGAAAAGCAAATAGGTGTCTGAAATGTCAGATACCAAAATTGTGAAAACTGTGTTTAATTTTGTTCACATGTTTAATCAAAACAAGGTGGAGGACTAATAATAATGTGATAGAAGTGGACAATGTAATGAATAGTTGCAATATGTGCAAATAATAGATTTCAAAAGATTTGGCAAGGCAATGTGAGTCAACAGAAAATAGAATTTAATTTGATTTTCATTGATTGTTGCTTCTTTGATCAAAACATTTCATAGCTCATCGATTAAAGACAGCTATGTCTTCATTTTTCATGATAAAAAAAATGATTTCTCCCCTGACATCTGAGATCACAAGAATTAATTTTCACCTCCTTTTTTGGTAGAATGCACAAAATGAAAAGTTGGAGCATAGCATCTGGTTTTAGTAAGGAATTTAGATGAGCCAATCTGCTTTTTTTTCTCTTTCTTTTTCAAAGTTTTCATTTGATTGAGAGAAGGAAGTAGATATATAAAGGAATTGAGCTGGGCTGAAGGTTGGAAAGAAGTAAAGCCTAAAATCCTTTTTTTTCTCACTTAGTAAAGATGTGGTGTGTTTGAAAGCCCGAGTGCTTTGTTCCAGCTTTGTTCCAGCTGTCAACTGGGCTTACAGAGATACTACTGCTTGCTTCTTTTTGTAAATAAGCATATTAATGAGAAAGTGAGATGCACTTGGGTGTCTAGCTGATTTTTTTCAGTTAAAAGTCTAATGTGTAGTTTTCAGTAAACTGTCTTGGTTTATCATGATATCAAATATCATACAACAATAAATATACAATATACAAATATAATACAACAAATCATTGCAGCCTCTTAAATATATATTCTTTGGAAGATTAATTTCCGTAGCATGGAATGATTTATTTCTATGTTCATGAATTCTCTTACTTAAAATCTGCACTCACAGAGAAGGATTAAAGGTAACTCTATTGCTGTCAATAGCAATGGAAAGAATTGTACTAGTGAATTTCTTCTTAATTAGGGTTTACCTTTTATTAGATCTCAGTGAGAAAAAAATTCATATTCTTATGCTCTGCAGTTCTCTCGTTCACTCCATCAGTAAAAACTGTCAGCATGAACGAACATTTCCCATGTCTCCACAACATCTTGGCTCATGGATTCCCCTTGTTATTGCCTCCTTTATATCATCACAATGAGTTCTTTATTCTTTTGCTCTTTTGTTAGATAACAGTGCTACCCTTTCAAATTATACTTACTGGTGGTGAGGAACCTAGTTTCATCTGTGGCATCAGAATCTGATGTCAGTGAATAGAAACACATTAATTTAATTAAGAAGAGAAGTAAAACTTTATTTCATTATCTGTAATGTGGGTGTACTTTTTAAAACAAATTATACTACAGTTGTAATGCTTTAAAGATTCAGTCTTTTAGATGTCACGACTCTGTTCTGCCTATTAACTCAATTTATTCTAATAATTCTTGGAAGCCTATAAACTGCAACTAGATAGTTTGAACATAGTGGTGTTTTGTCCTTTCTAAGCTTTTGAAAGACTTGAATATTGTCTGCCTCAGTAGAGAAGGAAAATCTATTACATACCACTGTCACCCTTATTATTGAATGATCATTAAAAAGAAAAAAACTAACCTAAGCTTTCTGTCTTACCCTCATTGCTTATTTGATGCTACCATGCCTACCTGTGTGTGGTACATTAAATTACCCTGGTTCTGGGATTTATGTCAGAGGTGCTGGAAATTTTGAATTCTTTAGTACCTGTACATAAGGCAGCTCACACAGTGCAATGTCATGAATAAACTGAACAATTTTAATGCTTTATTTCTTTCATCACCTTTCTGCTGTGACTGTTTATATGTTTGGATTCAACATATTTTTTTAATAATCTTTGATGTAATACCCGCTTTGAAATGAATTCGTGTTTGTGTAGCATATCATTGTTTCTGCTAGTCACCAAGACACCATAATGGTGTTTATTTTTGTTCATTGGAAAAAATGCTCAGTACATATTCTGATAGTCCTGTGTGGGAAAAGGTAGTATTTTCTATAATGCATTGAAACCAGCTAATTAAATAAGACCTGCATCATCTGTGTGCTCTGTAACCAATGAATGTATGGGTTTCTGCACATCTTGGAACTCTGAGAAGAGCTATGCGTGCTTAGATGGGTGAGATTGTGTTGGTTAATATGGTAAGGGAAAGCTTATTTCATGTAGAATTTGTGAATGATTTTATGTCAATAGGTATTTTTGTTTTCATTCATTACTTTATTAACAATTATGGATACCAGAGAGTAGCATATCACTTTTCTGAAATCTAGAAACAAGCAGGGCCAGAGAATTCCTAGTAATTTAGGTAACCCTGCAAATGGACAGTGAGTTGGGTATATATGATAGCTTCAGAAAGTGTGAGTGATCTTGGCACAAACTGTGTATCTCTTCATTAACTTGCTGTATTACTGACACGTGCAGCATGGAAACTGGAAGCACCAAGCCAGACATGAACAAAGCAGAAGAAGCCTGGAAGATCAACAGAAAATAAGAAAAGTATGATAATGGAGAGTTCTGCAATATGACACTTGGCTGTCTTGTTCCCTCAAAGTATGGTGATCTTGACATGGGTAATCCTTTAAAAGTTGAAGCCTGAATTTTTTCTGAAAATTGATCAGAAATCTTTATCTTTCAGCACCAAAAATAACATCTCTCAACTGCTGAGATAGGTTGTGTTACTGCTTTGCTGTTATTTCTTGTAGCTTCTTCTCACCCTTATCCACATTCCTCTTCTGTAAGAAGTTTTGTAGGCTCAGTTGCTGTGTGAACTACAACTTTTATTCAGGGGAGTATTTAATTTTTCATTTAATGTTTATATTTACTTTGGATTTCTTTTTAAAAAAGGAAAGTTGTATTGCTTTCTTGAAGTTTGGATTCTGGGACAAGCAGTTTAAATCACTACTTAGGCAGATATGACTAATGTTTGAATGGGAAAAAGATCTAAGACCCCAAGTAGTGCTATGAGTCTACTGATCAGTGTCTGTGAGAACATGACAGAGATAGTTTGACATGTTCATAATTGCTGTGGGGACGTTGTAGCCTAATATGCAGTATACATACCTGGCTCTTGAAAACATGTAATTTCCACAATAGCTTACAATAGCTGTTATCTAAAACATAACTCCCCAATATGTAGTTAGATATAGTGAATTTTGGTTTTTTTTGTTTGGTTGGTTGTTTTGGGGGGGGTTGTTTGTTTGTTTAATAAATGTTCTAGTGCAAGAAAATATTAATGATATTGTTATTGAATTTTGAAACATACTTGACTATAAGTGTTTTATTTATCCTGCTGTAGAGAGAACCTATTGGACAACAAAATTAACCAACAAGATTAACAAAAAATAATCTACTCTGCAGTAGTGTAGGAGAATAATAATAACAAGTAGCACATATTTTGTAGGGAGAGTTGCATATTTACAGGAAATGTAAGTCTTGTTCCAGAGCATTCGAAGTAAATGGATGAGAAATAAGGAGTACAGAAAAAAATGATGCTGCATAAAGATGGAGCTACTTTCTTGAGTTAACTCAGCAGTTATGTCAGTAGTAGAGCTGGAAATTAGAAACTACTGGCCAGGCTTCTATTTCCTGTGATCTCCTTGAAGATGCCCTATAGAGTACATAAATAGGGAACAAGTATATTCAAAGTAATTGTGATTTTATTTTTCTCCTAAAACAAACAAAAAGTTAAAATACATTATTAATTATTTCTCCTGCTGCAATACCTGTGAATGGATAGAAACATGTCTAATGATTTAATGACATTGGTTTTGCAGCATCAATATAGAATCATAGAATC
>VYXB01008852.1:1427-21390 GCA_013397135.1 Pachyramphus minor | reverse complement strand
GTCCAGTCGTTGTCGCCTGGGGAGTCTTTCTGTTGCCCCTTCTGCAACCGGACTTGTCTGTCACGCATTGGCCTTTTCAGCCATCAGCGAGCCTGCAGCAAGTGTGGGTAGGGCCCTTCGAAATCTTTGTTCACGAAGCCAAGCCATGATGATTATTATTGTCCTGGAATGTACCACCACCAGTCCGTGAATCATGCTAAAGCTTCTGTACATCAATATATTCAAGGGCGAGGCAGAATTTCAGAGACCTAGATAGTCTCTTAGACAAGAATGGGCTCAAAATATCTCATGAATTTCCACAAGAACAAAAATAGAGTCCTATACCTATCACAGAATAATCACCCCTGCATTGGTACAGGCTGTGGAACTGATGGGCTGCATAAGATTACTCGGGAGTCCGACAGGATAACAGGCTGCACAGCAAACCAGCAGTGCACCTGGCAGTGATGAAAGCCAATGAAATAGTGGCTGCATCAGCTGCATCAGACCAATAGCAGCAATTATTCTCCTTTATTGAGCACCTGTTAGACCTGTTCAGAACCTATTCAGAGCTGTTGCATCCAGTTTTGGACACACCTAGTACTCAAAGATGTTGATAAGCTCAAGTAAGGTGGTCAGAGCACACACAGAATAGGTTTGTGGAACCTGAAACACAGCAAGGCTTTAGGGGATACCTAATAGCAGCCTTCCAGAGGAGTTTTCTAAGACAATGAAGGCAAGCTCTTTATTGCAATGTACAGCAAAAAACAGGACAGTGGCCATAAAATGAAGTGGAAGTTTCCAACTAGATGTGAGGACAAAAACTACTGGAAAGCATGCAGAAGCAGAGTAGGCTGTATAATATCAATGCCAGACCCAATGGGCAAAGCTCTAAGCAATCAGCTTCAAACTGAGTGTTGATGCTACTAAGAGGAGGAAGCTGGATGAGATGACGTCCCTAGATACCTTCAAACATGCACAATTCTGTAAGGGGAAAAACAGGACATCTCTAAAAGTTCCCTTCTCTCCCTATGGTACATTTATTCACACTGAAGTTTGAGCTGTACAAAAGCATTACTGATCTTGCCACAAGCCTTCCTGTGGTTGTCTGAAGTAAGATAGCCATGCCAACTTTCTGCCTCCAGCTCTGAGATCAGCACTGCTGCTTTAATTAAAAGAGGCAGCCAGACACCAACAAAAGACTGCAGTCATTATACAATATTTCAAGTATTAGTAAATAGTAAGAGAACATAGTTTTTCTTGTCAAGGCCATCTGATTAAAAATAGATGTTTGATAACCACTAGTACAGTAGAGACCCTCTAAAAGCATGACTGATAAGTAACCAATAAATACTCAAATGTCATTTGATTTTACACACAAACACAATATTCATTGCTTCAGCCTAACTACAAATTTTTTTTTTAAAACAAAACCAACCTGAAATTACCTAGTCACAGCATTTTAAATATGGTTACACATGTAACTGGCATAGAAATCTGTGTTTAAAACAAAATTTTTTTTTAGGAAACACCATTCTTCACTCATCTGATTGATTCCTTCCCCTTACCAAACAGCACATATTTGTACAGAACAGACCAAGGATGCCAAACCCATACACTCTCATTTTTGCCCAGCAGTTTGAGATGCCAAATGCATTGCTTTGGGAAGATAATAAAACTCAATGTACAGGTTCGTAATAGGTAATGCTGTTCAGGTCTTTAAAGCATTGTCCTCTTTTACGTATTTCCTTTGCTTCAGAAGGTGGGAGATTCAGAATGATTTGTTACATCTTATTCCACCTCGTTATTAACTTCTTCCAGGTCCACTGCTCATTTCTTCAGAGCCACTGGAAGATTACATCACCAGGGAAAAGACACCCCGAAAGCATTTCAACTGATATTTCTAAAGAAAGGTGGGAATCTGCAGAAAACAACTGCAGACTATAAAAACAAATTTACTAGTATTCTCCCACACATCCTGCTGTACCATCCCAGTGAAAAGCAACAACTGTGGAACAGCAGTAGTAAACATAGAACAGAACCACAGAAGAGAAATTATAAGATGTTCTTGCGATTTGAGAGCAGATGCTTGACTTACGTTCACAAAATTGGCATAAGCAACAAGAAAGAATTTAAGCAACAGGCCAATTTACATTTTTCTGTTATTAGAAGTTAAAAAGCAAAATAAGTCCTCTCTCTAAATACCTGTTGCTGGAAGCTGCCTTGATGAAAACTTTCAAAACAAATACACACTAAGCATCAAAGACCTCAGTATCTAGGAAAAGTTACAGAAAGTGAAATAGCGGGGGGGAAGGGTATTAGCACAAAATTTCTCAAAGGTTATTGTTAAAAGATAATTCAGTACAGATTTCCAACTTAGAGGGTATTGTGTTTGCAGCCGAAGCTGCTAGCTAGAGAAACTAATTTCTACCTGCAAATCCACAGAGTATAAAGCATGGGCCAACAGCTCTTGTATGATGACCTCCAATACTGAACCAACATGCCAGTAAGTATCTTTGTGTGCAAAGATCCATCACAACCTCTGCCAGAAAATTTCAACCTATTCTTTGAAGAGTCCTGAAATTAATTCCTTTTCAGAACTGCCAGCAGATCATTTGAAGCCATGAAGTTAGTTACAATTGTTACAAGCCGTAAGAGCATTGTTATAATAGAGTCCAAAGGAGGGTGATGAAGATGTTGAAGGGCCTTGAGGGGAAGCTGTATGAGGAGTGGCTGAGGGCACTTGGTCTGTTCAGTCTGAAGGAGACTGAGGGGAGACCTCATTGCAGATACAACTTCATTGTGAGCAGAAGAGGAGGGGCAGGCACTGATCTCTTCTATGTGGAGACCAGTGACAGGACCCAAGGGAATGGCCTGAAGTTATATGAGGGGAGGTTTAGGTTGGATATTAGAAATAGACATAGAAATGGATATAGAAAGAGGTTCTTCTCCCAGAGGGTGGTTGGGCACTGGAACAGACTCCCCACGGAAGTGGTCACAGCACCAAACCTGGCAGAGTTCTAAAAGTGTTTGGATGATACTATAGTCTCAGGCACATGGTGTGACTCTTGGGGATGATCCTGTGCAGGGTCAGGAACTGGACTCTGTGATGCTTGTGGGTCCTTTCAAACTCAGCATGTTCTGTGAAAGCGAGAAGCCTTCAGTTTCTCCACAGTCCAAGAAGGAATGATACAGAAAACATCTAGATATTCAGACACATACCACAGTCATGTTTTGTTGTATTTCATCATTAACTTCATGATGCCTATATTTGGAAAGCACTTTTGGATCAGGCTCTCTGGGATGCAAGCATAGACACTTTTCATATAAAATACCAGGGCTGGGATGATCAACTACACTGAGAAGTACCTTTAGACACAGTCCACAACAGAACTTTGAGGTTGTGAAGAACCTATTAACCTGAACTTAAAGTAAATTGCTTTTCAGAAATCTGCACTTCATTTTCAATATAATTTTAAGTGGGTATCTATTCTGTGAAGAAAGGGCATACTACATTATATTTTTCCAAAACAAGACAACTAGCTAGAGATTACATTAGAGTGAATATAGGGTTATTTTAATTTCAGATGTGGGTCAGTGGCTTGAACTAACACAAAATTCCACTCTAGAACTTGACCAAAATTTGGAAAAANTAAGTAAGTAAATAATTCCAACGGTGGTAAAATTATCCCAGTATTTCTATTAGGAATAGTAGCTGAAAGTTAGCAAATTTTAGCTATAGCTGTAATATTATAATTATGGAGGATCTAGAATAATTGTCATCACTTGGCATATTTAAGGGATGTGAAAGATGAAGCACCAGAAGCAATTAAGTTGGTCACATCCATCTTTTCCACTTCCAGTGGCTATTTCCATGTCACGCCACATATATTTAAGGCTTCTTATAGCACACATAACCAGTTGAAACAAGAAAGATTTTCAACTATCCTGAAAATCCAAAAGTATGTTTCAAACAAGGAAAAGGCTTTTTACCTGGATTGGGGTTGGGTGCTGGAACAGGCTCCCCAGGGAAGTGGTCAGAGTGCCAAGCCTGTCAGTTCAAGAAGTGTTTGGACAACACTTCCAGACACACAGTGTGTTTCTTGGGGTTGTCATGTGCAGGGACAGGAGTTAGACTCAATGATCCTCATGGGTCCCTTCCAACTCAGGGTATTGTGTGTTTATATACAAACCCTTAAATTAATCCCATGAGACAAAGCCAAAACAAGTTTACAGATCAAAATATTACTAACAGTTCTTCACATTCATCTTGCATCTACAAACTCTGAAATGCAAAAGACCATTTAGATACTGGCTTTTCAGAGTCTGCCAATAGCTGAAATCGGTTTATTTTTAGGATTACATGGATCTGGATGCAGCAAGACTATACATTACATCAATTTTTTATGCAATATTAAAACTATTGGATACATTATTTTGTCAGTAAAAGTTCAGTCACCTTCAAAACAGTCAGACGTTCCTCTTCAGACACATAAAAAGGAACAATCTTAGTTCCAGAACCCAACTAATGGACATGTACAATGCATCTTTTACAACCTCACAGATATTTCTTCAACACGGACTGGAAGATAAATGCAAATGCTCTACTTCATAATTAAATCCAAAGTAAATCCGTTTGTCTTCAAGTTCTCTTAAATCTCACTTTTACCTTCCTACAACAAATATTTTGTCAACTTAATTTTGCCTACCGCTAAATGTTAAAATAAGCATTTCTTCTTGATACAAGCTCAGTAAAGAGTGTTGATTTGTGGCTATCTAAATGTTCCTTCTCTTAGCACCTTTTAGAGACTAATATTATATTATAAAGACAAGGCTTGCATAACTAACCAAGAGGATTATTTTAAGAACACCACTGGTAAATAATGAGCTGAATGATACTTCAGAATGGAGTTGGACTCAATGGTCTTTATGGGTCCCTTCCAATTCAGGATATTCTATGATTCAAAGGCTTTCCACAAACACGGCAAGCAACTCAAATTATCATCATTAAATAGGATGGAGTCAAAGTAATATCACGCAATCAATTTAGTGATATTAAAACATACATAAAAATATCCCTAGCTAGTTTCTATTAATGCCAATCAGCTTTACCAGGTGACTTTCTAAGCAGTAACCACAACTTTTCTCCAAGACAAATTGGCAATCATGATTTTAGATCCACTTTAAAACAGTTACTTTAATCAAGCTCCTTTGCTCCTTTCTGAACAAAACAATAAACTAATGCCTTTCTTACAAGTCCAACAGATGCAACTGCTGCCTGCATAAGATGAAGGTAACAATTTTGGATTCTAAAGCAGTAGGAAGGAAGCAATCTTGTAAGAAAGCAGGTTGATCTAGAATTTTCATTCTAATAAATAAAAACCTTCTTCTCCTATTTACATTTGAATATGAATGGACTAGAGATAACAAGGGACAAATAAGCCCACCATGTTTTCTTTAAATCTAAAATTTAACTGCTAGACATTCATTGTTCTTTTATCTAGTTTTTCGGTTTTGGCAGACACAAATTTAATAGGTGACAGAAAAACAGCAGGGAAATCTTGCAGGTGATTAAATTAAACTAATGAAAATTTCAGTTGTACTTTGAGTTAATTCCAGCACGTGTGCTGCTCTGTGTGGAAAGGAAAACAGTCAGGTTATTTTGGATCAAACAGGCTTCTCGTTACAAGTCTCTGAAAAAATCAGAAAATACATTTTTCTGTAAGATCAGTGGCATGTGGAGTTGAGAATGGATTGTAAAACTTCGAATCGACAACAAAGCATCACAAACTGTTCAGGATTCAAACAACCACTAAGAGACATGAAAATGTCTGTGTATTTAAACAAATGTTTCAAAACAGACAAATGTTTCAAAACAGCTGAGGCAAATATTTTAAACACAGAAGTACACAATTTATTAGAGCACATTCTGGTAACACTGTGTGTTTCCACACATGAATTATCAGTCTCATCAACTTCAACAGAACTAATGGCATGCATTAATGTTTGCAAATCACAGCCAATAAATATCCTCCCTAAGAGAGACAATTAATAAATCAGCATTCTGAAAGGCATACAGCAAAATGTTATTTACACTCTAAATTTACAGTCTCACACTGGACTAAAGGCAGTTGTAAGTGTTGGTTTTTGACTCAAATTAATGGACCATGTTTTGTAGGGTTTATGCAAGAATTAATTTGAAATAGGCACATGCAAACTTCTGAAGTATACCGCTCACTATGTGAAAGGGAGAAAACCAAATAATATCCAATTTCTCTGTCTAACATTTCATATCTGCTCAACTGTCAGCTCACAGTGGCTTAATGGGACTAGTGTAACTGCAGCATTCATCAAGGCAAGCTTTTGGACAGCATCTCACCTGGTCTCTTCATCATCCCAAGCGATTCTCATGCCTTTCCCACCACCACCTGCTGAGGCCTTGATCATGACAGGGTAGCCTAACAGCGGGGAACAATTAGACAGAAGTTCAAACTTTGTTCAGTTGGTCAGAGGAACATGACAACTGACCACATGTCCAATAAAGCCAGCAGACAATAACTTCGTTTATTAAAACACTTTGTTTGGAGGGAGAACAGAGGAGAAATTTTTCTTTTCAAAACTTAGCTGTCAATGCAGTAATTTCTAAAGCCAAGAAAGGCTGTCTTCTCCAATTCATTTATACCAAAAAAACACTGAATGAATTATTCCCAAGAAACAAAGTGATTTATGAATAAAGCATTTGACCTTTTTAAGCTCACATCTCTTTATGAACAAAATTTTGTTCCTTTATTGCTGCTGAAATAAGCTATGACAAAATTTTTCAAAAAATTAATAGCAGAAATAAGCAGGTGTTCATAAATTAATAGGCAAGAGATTGAGTAAACAAATCTGTATCTTATCAACACTTCTGGTGCAGTACATTTTAAACAACAGAACACCTCAAGAGCACTGCTGTTTAGCTATTATGAAATTGAATCAGAAAATAGATTATTGCCTTTTATTTTTTACAATAAAAAAAAGTATTTTCCCCAAATAGACAAGCAGTAAGAAAAAATGANAACAAATCTGTATCTTATCAACACTTCTGGTGCAGTACATTTTAAACAACAGAACACCTCAAGAGCACTGCTGTTTAGCTATTATGAAATTGAATCAGAAAACAGATTATTGCCTTTTATTTTTTACAATAAAAAAAAGTATTTTCCCCAAATAGACAAGCAGTAAGAAAAAATGAGCAGTATAAATCTGAGAGCATTGTACATAATTGGCAATATTTTACTCTCAGAATAAGATACTATTATACAGATATGAGTCAGGATCTTAGTTTACTGAAAGCTAGAAAATTACAGTAATGAAGAACACACTTGAAAAGCAGATTTAGTAATTTAAAAGGTTTAGAAATAGTAATGATTGTTTATCTTTTTGTACAACCTGTTCATTTAAAGCAGCTTCCTGAAACAATTTCTTTATATCAGAGAACTCCACCTTTCTCCACATGAACATATAGAAAACTGAATATCGAGGATCTAATTAAAAAGTTTTTGATGTTTCCAAGACAGCAGAAAAGTCTTCATGTCTTTGGTCTCCATTATGTTCAATCAAAGTCACAACACTAAAGCAAATATCAGATGAGCTGATATTGTCTGGCAAGAAGAGTCTATTAGTCCTCGCAAACTGAAGATACATTGTGTAAAAGGCTTTGATCTGGGGATGGAAAGAGATGTTTGACTATGGTTCCTAGAAGCAGTCCAGTCTGCTATCATGTGTAACTGACCTTTACAATTCCTTTCTGGAATGTAGATCTACTCTTGCTTTGTCAAGTGACAGCAATTCAATACACCCACCTCCTCCTCATAGTCATCTAACTGAAAGGAGGTTCAGGAGGAGATACTTAAAACAGCAAGATCTGGAAAAGCTTTTTAAGAAAAACTGAAACAGACACCAAAAAGAGGCATGATACAAGCATAAGAAACAGTAGTGTTGATTGAAAGACAGAAAAGCAGCAACAGTACAAGAGGAAAAAAAAAAACAAATCAATGAAATAGTTTCCAACATAACACCTTATTAGACTGTGAAACCCCCATGCTGTAAAGCATTCACGTGGCTGAAAGCTATAGAGAGGTAACTATTATGCATATGTAGAGCACAAACCAACTTCCTATAGGTATGGATGACCAAATGGCTACAAATCTTCATGCTTTGAAGTCTAAAGTGATCTCTAGTTACTAGGTATAAGGGTAAGACCGAACAGAGCCACGCAAATAATGTTACAAGATGTAAAATATGTCTTGTTACAAATATGTTGCAAGACATAGCTCATATATCACATGGTTAAATTATCAGATAGGATACATGTATTATTAGTATCGCTCACCAAGTATAGGACCCTTGTGCTTCCCCTCCCTCCCACCTTTTGTGTATAGCAATTAAATGTCAACCACACTTGTAGGCAAGGCAGCTAAAGATTCCAGAGTGCCACAATATAATTAAAAGTAAAATTAATTTTTTAAAAAAGGCTTGTTTTTACAAGATACATACAGCTTTTTAGGTTGAGAAGGAAAAATTGCAACCTCTACATGTTAGGATGTAAAATCAGCCTGTCCCCTGAAAATAAGAGTGCTTGAGGTTTTGCTCAAATATGCCTTTACATACTCCTTGCTCTCAGGGGTACTAAGCTGAAGAGTAACTCTTAAGCCAATACCAAAGACTAAAAAGAAGGTTTTGTTAAATTTAAGTTTTGCATACAAATTGGGATGTATGCAAATGCTGGGATCAAGATGCATTAGTCCTCACTCTCCTATCTTGTTTTGATCTCAGCAGCAATCAAAACTGCTGAAGTATGGATTGGTTGGATTAGTTGTGGAAAGGGAAAGGCATGCAAACAATTTCTAACAGCATTTATAAAAGTCCCCACAACAACAGCAGAGAGTCTCACACAAAGCAGACATTTTTGAGTACGTGTTGGTTTTCAATTCTTCCCTCAAATTACGTGCCAATTCACATGAAATCAGGATTGCTTGTGAGATTAAAACCTACTCTCATTCTACAGTTTTACATTCCTGTGATGCATCTGAAGGATGGATCTAAAGATCTTAAAAGGCAAGAAGGTAACAAACTGTCAGATTTGAAGATCATTGGGCATACTTTTGCTGTTACATAGGTACTATGAAGTTAGGACTACTTTTTTTCCAGGGCAGTTGCTATTCTGAGAATCTGAATGGTGAAAGGAGTAAACAAACTTCTGGTGTCCCCCAGATGTTAGTTCCCGCCCTTTGCCACCATGGTTTTAGATGCCATTTAACCATTTTTATAAAGTTGTGGGTAGTAGACCACAGAATGCATTGTGCAATATCAATCTGAGCAATACTGCATGTGGCAATATCAGGTTCTTTTCAATATCCACTATTGAAAAGTTAGCAGTAACTAAACCCATGTCAAGTGGAACATGACAAAAACCGACTTTTTCATCTCTTCAGTCTTGTACAGACTTTAGTTTAACTGATTGCACTGCATACCTGTTCAATCCTTTCAAACAGAGGAATAAAACTTCCTGGAGTTTCATCAAGGCTTCAGAAATCAAGAAGCCAATAGTATTTAATGTACGGCTTTACAAACAGACCTAAATGCAGCATGGGAAAAGAGCCAATGTAATTAAGCACTACAGAAAGGATTACAAGAGAACAGCCCACACCAAAAAATAGAGAAGGAAGACTGTAGAAAGGAGCCTATACAGCAATTCGTCCCTGAACTTCTTCCAGTTCCTGATTTAGCCTAATATATCTGTCACATTCTCTCTTGACAACTCAGGACTGCATATCTCAAATCAAAGGGTAAAAATAAGGTTTTACACCTAGAAAATTTGTAGCCCTAGATAACAATCACTGAAACAGGCAAAGGCAGCGTTCTCAACTCTGAAGTGTCATGGTTAACTACTACTGGATCTTCAGCCTGAACACAGCAGGAAGAAGGAGGAAAAAAATACAAAGAGTAAAAGAGTAAAAACACTGTTTTACTGTTTTAAACACTAACCCACAGTTGTTATCTCAGTAACCGAAACTCTGGATAAGTGAAATTAAAAACAATCTGAAAGTATTCCATTGCATATCAAGTCCTTTATACACGAAGACAAATGCATTATATACACAAGGGACTATAATTTCATCTCATTTTAGATCCATCAAAATCACAGTTTCATAATGATCAGTGGTCACAATTAGGCAGAAGCTTAACCAAACTAATCAACTGGTTGAAACACATGTGAGGAAAAAGCTAGAAGGGACATTTTTCTTTTGCTATATGGCATCACAGTACAAAACTTTTTTGTATCAAAACAGTTCCAATAATTTTCCATCAAGATAAAGCACAACTCAGCTGTCTGTAATTGACTTTAATATCACAGATTTAAGACTGCTTTGGTATAATGACCTCCAAAGTGCTACTGATATCAAAGACAGGAATCAGTCAACAGAACACCAGAAGTAAATTAAACAAGAATAATTTTAAAAGGTGTCTAGAAAGCCACTGCATGCCTTTAAACTTACATTCAACAAAACAGCTTTAAAAGCACTTGCAGGAAATCTTTAAAACACAAGAGCAAAACAGACTACTGAACAGAAACTGAACTGAAATACAGTCATAATACTTTATTTCATAAAAAGTCATACGCCTTTATTCAGGAGTAAAACCAATTTGGGGGGGGGGAACTGGGATTTATTTACAGTTCTCTTCTGAATGTTCCAATCTGGTTGATAACCTCTTCCTTTTGTTTCTGCTCCCATGCCAGTGATCACCTGATTTCCCCACAAGGATACAAAGGCTGACCCACAGAAACACTGGCTTCAATTGTGTCAGCCTAAAACTCAGACAAGCCTACACTGAGGGGTTTCAGGGCAGTTAACCAGTGCAGAGTAAAGGCCCCAATTTAAACTCAAAGTGGAAAGATCTTACACTGATTAAAAGTTATCTGCAGCAGTGCAGGTCCCACTTTCTATTTGACACATAAGGCACAACCATAACTTTTGACACAGGTGAAATGTATTTGCAGCTAGATCAGCAAGAAAAGCTTCAAATGCAGATACCTCCTTTGAACTATGTACCTGTGATAAACCTAAATAGTTTCTAATGGTCACTGTCTCCAAGCAAAAAAGAAGGAAAAATCACAAGGAAAATCAGAGAAATCTTACTGCCTTAGATTCTTCTCCTAGCAAGCATTTAATAACGTGTAATTTCAAGCATATGGTTTAGTATTTTCCCTAATATAAGCTTTAGTAAATAAAAGCCAAAACTCATTAAACACATATTACTCTTAACCTTCATCAAAATGAGTCCCAGACAGTTTGCTGGTTGCTCTTTTCACCATTCTGTAAGATAGTCAGAAGCTGAACAGTGACTTTATTCCAGCAAGCACAGAAGAAAGGCTGGTGCTCTGGATGATATTCAAGCTAACTGCAGTCCATACACTAATGAAGAATGAAGATCATAACATCACAGTGTCAGCCTCCATATAAAGAGAAATACACCATGCCTAACTTCTGACTATGATGTCCAATTGCAAATATACTTTAAAATAACTCCTTCAGTGAGCTATTCATTACTGTCTATTACATGCCTTCCACAAATCATAGCTGCACTTGTTCTGTAAAGTCCAGTTTGAAAGCTCAGATGTGATGATTTAAGAGACAGAGCGTTAATGTCTAGATTCTTCCAGCCCCATGGGCAACAGGGAACTTAAAAACTATTAAAACATTATTTGTTCTATAGGGATTACTTATTACACATTCAATTTAGTCAACCATGTCTGCTGAGAGGCACACAAATCCCACCATAGCTAATTTAAGAACTTACCAATTTCCCTTGCAATTCTGACAGCTTCATCTGCATCCTGTAAAAGCAGGAAATGAGACCCAACGTTAATCCCATCAGCCATTGCACTATGTCCTGAGGGCAGTCATATATTGCACTACTGTCTCCTCCGATTCATTTAATGTTTGATTTTACAACCTTCTGACCCTTTTCAGCCAGAGGAATGTAAAATTAATACCATAAGTGGAATGTAAATTCTACCTCATCATTAGTATACTGAGAAACTCAAAGCAACGAGGAATCAGCTGACAGGAAACACAACCAGGATCGCAAAATGATTTTCTGCAGTTGTAGGAATTTAATGCTAGAATTTAGAAGTTTACAATCAATAATGGACCATAAATCAGATCGTTAAAGTTTGTCCACTACCAGCTTGTTTCTGTCCCCACAGATATTTCTTGTGCTTTCCTGGTTGCTGTCAGTAGGGGGAGTTGATTCTCTATTGTTTGGGAGTAATTCTAGTATAGAAAAAAATCTTGCAGGACTTCTTTAAAGACAAATGGGTTTTGTTCACTGAAGAAAGAACACAAGCATTTCAATTCTGTAACTTCTGCATTCTGAATACAGAACAAATCTTATATGCACCATTTTAAACTGTATCTGAAAGCAGAAGAGTCACCATGTTACTAGCTTATGAAAACTTTAAAAATCCTTTGTTGATGCCACCTTCAGCTGTCTCATACTACTGTAGCCTGGTACAGAAAACAGTACTGGGAAATTCAGAGAATAAAAAATAAAATACTTGAACTGCTTACTTTTCAGTAACCAAACTGCTTCTCCTGCAGTAGTTAATTCTAGTTTCTTCTACTGATAACAATACATTTCCAACATACAAAACCAGAAAGAAAACGGGTTAAATTATAGTGGCATGAGTTAAGTTTGAAAATGCCATCCAAATTTGCTAATATTTATACTATCCCATGACATGCATTAAAAAATTTGTATGGAAGGCAGTAATGTCTGGAAATCACCAGCTGCTAAGTGTGTCTGAAACTATGGGGGCTGACTTACGAACATTAAACTGAAACCTGATATTTTTAAAGCTTTCAAGGCAATCCGTTTTAAAAGCACCCAGGTCAGAACTTTAAAAAAATACATAAGAAATGTTCATACCTGGTTCATTTATGTCCGATAATAAAACAAAATCCTCTTTAAAAGTCTTCAGTACCTAGTAACAGCCCCATGAAGAATAAGGGGGCTGGCAGGGGAAGTTGTCAGAAAATTTAATTTCCTTTCATTAGCTAGTCTGCTCCACAAATCGGTGCTTGTTAAGTTCAAAGCAGTCCTGAAAGCAACATCAGTTTTAAGTCTTTTTACTTCAGTCACATCTGCTAATGAGATTTTTCCAAATAACAATTGTTTTTAAGTCAAGAGATAAATCTAGCAAAAAAAACCTAACCCCCCCACCCGAAAAAATCTCAGAGTTTACTGTTTTATTACACCTTGCTGCTTTCCATGACCCTGCACCCTCCAAATTTTAGCTAAAAGGGATAAAATGCATGAAAAGGGTCATTTAAGAATGTTAGTGGTTTCCACACATTGAGTTTGAAGGTTCTTTGTTCCTGCCTGTGACAGTTATGCGAGAATACTTCCCCTTAATAGCCTCTCTGTCAGGAAGTGTTAAACCTGCCAAATGCAGACAATTAGAGCCTCTTGAACAAAATGCAGGAATAGTGATGACTGATGAAGAGCTACAATTATAGTCGAGAAGGAAACTTTTACATTTCTTTTCTCTTGCAAATTCACCCATATATTTGCAAAACAGAATTAAGAGGGGGGGAAGCAAACAGGGCAATTTTTTTTCACTTAGTTACCTGCAAACAAGTGGCTAACTGATACACTGCAGTCCACAGCAAGACAAGCTGCAAATCATTATAGGGGAACTTTTCACTGCCACTGTATTTTTATAAATGCACACAACAAGGTAAAGTAATAAGCGGCATCGTATCAGCAGCACTAATTGTCTCAGTTCTGGCTTGAAAAGACTGAAGTCATCTTCCCAACACAGTTATTAATTTACACTGTTTCAGTATCTGTTTCTTTTGCAGTTCTAATATATTACAACCCAAACACTAAGATACAAAGGGGGGCGGGGGGGGGGAAAATCGATGCATACTCAAATTACTTAGCCTTCGAAGAGCATTTCCACACCAGAAAACAAAAATATGCTGTGCTTTAAAGAGAAAAATTAACGCACAAAAAACCCCAACAACTGACATATTGAAGTCTCTGGTAAGTCTTTTGATCTTTTTCCCTAAGAAAGTATGTTTTAGTATCATGAATTTCACTTTATGTTTACATAAATACAGAATCAGTTTGAGTACTCAGAAAAAGTTAGGATGGTGATTTTAGATTTTTGGTGCACAGAACTTACCATATTTAACATTTGCCCAAAGAGAGCAAAAAACTCAATGTTATGTCACTGCCTAACACACAAGTCCATATGTGCAAAAATACACAAAACCACACTGGTACTAAAAGCATTCTGAATTATTTTATTAAAAGCGAGAGTCCTCAATGATTTACTGCTGTTTCCTCCAAAAACACATTTTCCCAAAATGAACTGGAGACTGTAAAGAAATATATAATTTTAGCACCACCTTTTATTGTACAAATAAAAATGTTCAAGTAATGGTAGAAGTTTATAAAAATTCTAAGAGTTATAAAATGATGTCATACTGTTTTTACAAATAGGTGATTTCATTGAGTTAAGGATACATAAAATACTTCATTAGCATAAGAATTCCTAACGTCCTAATTTCAGGTATGTGCTTCTCAGCCAGGTACCCACAGGTGGAGACAGAAAAGCAAAACTGTTCTTGATGTAAAGGAATGCCAGGATAAAGCTGTTTTTTAAGAGACTCATAGAACTGTAAAACATTCTATTAATTATGAAGAACTACACAATAGTTTTCATGGCTGAGGGTGTTGGCCTTAGAGAACCTCCAGTTCATGTCTAGTCTCCAACAACCTCTTCAGCAATACAATGATCAGTTCAATCCCAATGCCAAAATCCAATGCAAAAATTCAGCCAAAACAGGTACCCAAAATTACTGTTAATTACAGTAACTTCAGAGCCCTGCTGAAGACCTTTAATGTGTCTACTGACATCAGTGAAACTAAGTAGACATGCAGAGACATTATTCTTCTGGGTCTACATCCAGCTGTGTTCTACCAGCCATAAAACCAGACTGTATGTGGTGAAACAATACAAAAATAATTCTTCCCCTGCCATTCCTTTGCCATTTTTTCACCATGACATGTCCTTATACTCATTACTCAGCATCTACTTTCTTCTTGTCACCTATTCCCCTTTACTTATTTACAGTCAATACATCATCTGAGCTCCAACTTGAGTACAGCCATTGCTCACAGGATTAATGCTAATTCTTTTGATTAAGACTGTTTACCACTACCTCTCCCAATCACGTTTTAGAAAACTAATTGTAGTTACACATTTTGAAATTAATGACTTTCAAATACTTTTGCTGGCTCTCTAGCTGACAGCACAAGACTTGGACCCTTACATGTGTACTACCCTGGACAACCCCTGCCCCAGCCAACTGAGAAACTGAACCAGGGATGAGAAGAAAATTACTCTTCATAAAACTGCCCTCTCCACTCTCATTCCACATCTTTCCATTCTCAGTTTCATATTTCAAATGCTAGAGCATCTGCCTGTATGAGAGTAGTTAGTTGTCTGTTATGCCAAGCATCTTCCTCTCTTCAATCCTTCCAGGTCTTTCAGTATACTGTTAAAGGGCTTCCTTCTCTTACATTTAATTTCTACTTACTGGCAATTTTCTGCGTGCAACTTCTCCAAGATGTTATTACAAAAGCTTAGCAACTACAGTGTCTCCTATGTGTAAGTGCTAAGCAACATAAACAAGAGAGGACAAACGTTTTTTATTCAGGAAGGACCTAAGTATCTGCAGCAATATTTAACAAACTCTTCTAGTAACAAAGATTTTCAGTGCAGTCCTGAGTTGAATAACAAAGTTATTACTTTATATTGCTTTAACTATTAACGCACAAAGAATATGTGTAACAGATCTGTCTTAATTTCTGGCATAGTCAGAGGCATCAATACAGTTGTCTTCCAGCTTTACCAGAGTCTGCTTTAAAGATGAAGCCATCTATAATCAACTCAAGTGTCAACCAGACATTTAACTCCTTCCAAAGACCTTTAAAATTTTTATTTCTCAAGAAACAAAGCCCTCAAAGATTTTGAAAGCTTCATAAGTGATCAAATAGATCTCCCAGGAATGGCAGAAATCCTAAAAAGTCCCCAAGTCCTTGTGAGTTGCTCCTCTGAGGCATATCTTTAGATCCATAGCAAGTACAACAATATCAATTATCAGAAGCTTTATTTCCTAGCATTGATAACCAAACCACTGGTTAACCTAAAATTTTCAGCTTCCCTTTCTGATGGAAACTACAATGCTGGCAACATCCGTGGACTTTCCTTTTTCTTATTTGGTGGATATACTGTAGGTTCTGTTTTGGGTTTAGTTATGTTTTTTTCTTTTTCATCAACACTCTTCAGATAATTAGAACTAGTGCAAGGCTGAGGTATGTGAAACTGATATGATAAGGACACCTTGGGGTTAAGCAACTACCACATAGTTCCTTTCAACAGCAGAGGATTGGAGTTGTCAACTCAATCCTACATTCCAGTTCACTTGGCTTTAAGGGTATCGTTGCAGATAGCCCACTGCCAACCAGATCACTTACACTTCCTTTTCATGTTAGGAACTTCAGATAATTGTCAAAAACAGTGCAGTTGAAGGTTTTGGAAACAACTGCATACAACTAAGTAGATCAGTTTCACTGGTTCTATGTCTGTCTCTTTCATTAACCGTTATCCTACTTTGTACTAGAGGAATATCAGACCATTACATAATATTTAACTGATAAAGTGAAAAAAACAGCATTTTGAGTATTTGATTCTGCATTAGAGAAAGTTTTGTGGTGTTCAAATGGTTAATTCAAAGCTATCTCCTAATTAGATGTTTTTCTAGAAGTTATTTTTCAAGATTTCTAGAAGGAGATACAGGATGTCAGACAGAACAGAGAACCTTATGCACAACAGCTTGGCTGCTGTTAAATTGTATGAGTGCTAAAGGACCACATACACAAGGACTGCTGAGACATGCAACAAAAACCTTAAAGAGTACTGTGTTCAACTTGCTGCTGCCAGACTTCAGCATGGCCACAAGTGCCAGCCTAACACCCATATGGAGCTCTCCAGAAAAGAAAGAAGTCTTTCCACTGCTACCTGTTGCAGCATATCCCACTGCTAGTCATTACACAGACCACACACGTCCATCACAAGTACTGAAAGGTTTTCGTGGGCATTTTGACCTCAGCTATTTTGTGCTTTTATCATTCTCTCTCGCCAGTCAAGTTCTCCAGGTCGCCTCTTTGAAGGAGGTAATTTTGTGGAGGTTTAGCCCCTTAGCACTCTCCTTACGTTTCTCATTTAGTCAGGTTTTGGCTTGGGTTTTTTCCTCTTAAGAGTCTAAAATCCAACTTAGCCAACATACTTTTTCATGTATCTCAAAGTTTCACTCAAAATTTATTTAAAAAAAAAAAAAAAAAAAAAAAAAACACCAACAAAAACCAACCTAAGTTGACATGTTATGCATAAAAATTTCAATAGAGGAGGTCAACATTTTCTAATACACAAAAGTTTTAGGTGTATACAATAAAGGTTTAAAAGAGAAAAGCATGTTTTAACTACATTAACACAGACAATACAACAAGACACACAGGAAAGCTTTTAAGAGCCCAGTACTTAATCACCATAGCACACAATAAATGAAAACAAAAATTTACTTTAACTTTACAAACTACAAAAATATTTTGGTTATTTCTTTAGAGAACTGTTGAAAATCATTCCTTCTAAAATCACAGGAAGAACACTAGCTGTAGATTCTGACAAAGAACCACCAACTTCACCCATCCTCACCCCAAGTTTTGCAATGCATGAAAATCAGCACCATCAGGAGAGATTATAAAATGGAAACTTGATGCCCTTTAACAAGCTCCAGTGTTAACTCAGAACTGTCAAGGTGCTGGCCAACAAGAAGACCTGAGAAATGTAATGATATGCAGATAGTCGAATCCACATCTGGCATTTAATACATTTAGCTGCCCTCACGTTAAATTTCAAGTGAAGTATTTTTAGAGACTCCATTGAAGAACTCCTTCATACATCATTTATTATCAAGGACTTGCTCTTCTTTTCCAAGCTCTCTTGCTAGCAAAAATCTGTACCCCATTTTTAATTACATCTTACTGAAAAAGGAGATGGAATTATAATTAGATTCTGCATCAGACCTTCAATAGGTGTACTTTGATTTAGACACTGTTCCTACAGTGGGCAGACAGTAATTAAATGATTTCTCACCTTGACTACTCCATCAAAGCCAGGGATTGTGTTGACCTTTGCATTCTTGGCTAACAATTTGCTTTCAATCTTGTCTCCCATAGCTTGAATAGCATGTGTGTCAGGTCCAATGAAGGTGACACCTTCTGATGCCTGTGAAGACAATAAAACTTTAGGAAACAAAAATAAAATCAGCTTTTCTTTACACAGGTATTGCTATTCAAATTTTTTCTCCCTTTGAACTGACTAATGCAACAACGTTTATAAAACAGTAATCTGTTTATGTAACAATCTAGCAATATACTCCCATTTCAGACCGTTCATTAAAAATGTGTATGACCTTGTGAAACTATGTATACACACAGATTCAAAGCCCCTATAATTAGCATTTGTATAAATCAAAGCCAGGCCAGAGGAAAAATAGCTGCAAGTGAAGGTACTTCAGCCTGAAAGTTAGAAATATCTCTTTAGAAAACAGAGGCTGGTTAACTCACCCTTGAAACAGCCATAAGTGATTTACAAAGACACACTCACTAACTGTAACACAGTTTAAAATTCTATTTATTATGCATTCCTAAAACCAAACCTCAATGAAACATCACAGTGAAAATGCAGTCTCTTAACATATTTAAGATCTTGAAAGGTAATAAATGAAAACACATTTCCTGATTCTTCTAGGAAACTGTCTTTTTCAATACTAATCTGAAAACAGGTTAACATAAAATACTTAAATACTTCAACTTCAATATGTAGGTAGAACACCGAATTGCTTTTTTTTTTTCCTCCTGTTTCTCTATACCAACAATAGACTTGAGTAAGATGATTCAGATACAGGTATTTTTTTCAAACCCCTTCAGGTCAGTACTATACTGAGTTAAAGGCAATTCTATCAGAACTATTCCCTGAAAGTTACTGATTCATCAAAAAGTACACGCATGTTTCAGGCAACTGAACAGCTTTTGTACTGGAGGAGGAGAAAAAGGGATGGGGGAGAGGATAAAAAAATTCAAGCCTTCCACAATGTTTCCAACTGGTACATTCCTTTTTTTTCTTTCCCAACTCGTAAGACACCTGCAAAATGCCTAAAAACCAACTTGTTTCTAGCCAATGAGCAGCTTACTTAATGGCAACACTAACAAAATGGCCATTAGACAATTTCTCACATCACCACTTATGTCTTAATATTTTGTCTTTTTGACGTATCCTTGTGCTGTATATGCCATACAATTAAAGCCATTAACATTAAAAGGCCTTGTTGACGCTTTGTGCGTTTATGTGATGGTAGCACATGATCCAATCCCTGAACACAGGAATCAGAGAATATGCTGAGTTGGACCCACAAGCACCATTGAGTCCATACCCTGGCCCTGAAAAGGACCATCTCCAAGAGTCATACCGTGTGCCTGAGAGTATCATCCAAATACTTCTTGAACTCTGTCAGGTTTGGTGCTGTGACCGCATCCTTGGAGAGCCTCTTCCAGTGCCCAACCACCCTCTGGGGGAAGAACCTCTTTCTAATATCCAACCTAAACCTCCCCTCACACAACTTCAGGCCATTCCCTTGGGTCCTGTCACTGGTCTCCACAGAGAAGAGATCAGTGCCTGCCCCTCCTTTTCCCCTCATGAGGAAGTTGTAACTACAACAAGGTCTCCCCTCAGTCTCCTCCAGGCTGAACAGACCAAGTGACCTCAGCCACTCCTCATATGGCTTTCCCTCAAGGCCCTTCACCA
>VYXB01008850.1:0-10818 GCA_013397135.1 Pachyramphus minor | reverse complement strand
GATTTCCCTTCAGCTCCTGCAAGAGGTGACTTGCAGAAATTTATATAGCTCTATCCTTTTCCCCCTAATCTTGTACTTGCTTATATGAAATATTCTTTTGTTTCAGGTTTGCTAAGTATAGAAAAACAGTCCTGAAAATGTTGTCCAGACTCTTTCAAGTGCATGGACTTTTTGTAGCCTCTCATCTGTGGGAAGTCATTGTGGGAACAGTGAATCTCACCATCTGTATGATGTCCATGAAGATGTTTACTGGGAATGATAAAATATGTGGCTGGAATTATGAGTGCCCCAAACTTGAAAGAGTAAGGATTTAAATTCATGTTATAGTACTTACTGTTAATCTGCAAATGCAGGGTTTTCTGTAGAATAAGATCAGGTTGTGATGAATTAGGAGGAAAGTAGTTACATAGAAACTTCTTTATTTCCTCCTTTTCCCATGCTGGATATTAAAGCTAGATGCAAGCAGTGATGTACCTACAGAATGTTTTCATTAAGCCTAACTTGCAGTGCCATGGTATCAAGTGAGCAAGCATTTAATATTCATATTGTTTGCAATATTTTAATCTTTTAAAGATAGACTAGCAGTGATACTTATTTTATTCCAAAGGTTCTGTGGTGGGTTGACCCTGGCTGGATGTCAAGTGCCCACTAAAGCTGTTCTGTCACTCCCCCTCCTCAACTGGACAGGGGAGAGAAAATATAATGAAAGGCTCATGAATTGAGATAAGGACAGGGAAAGATCACTCACCAATTACCATCACAGGCAAAACAGTCAGGGAAATTGATTTATTAACAATCTAATCACAGTAGGGCAATGAGAAATAAAACCAAATCTTAAAACACCTTCCCCCCACCCCTCTCTTCTTCCTGGGCTCAACTGAACTCCCAATTTCTCTACCTCTTCCCCCTGAGCAACACAGGGAGATGGAGAATGTGGATTCCATTCAGTTCATCACACATTGTCTCTGCTGCTCCTTTCTCCTCACACTTCCCCTGCTCCAGCATGGGGTTGCTCCCACAGGAGACATTCCTCCACAAACTTCTTCAGGGTGGGTCCTTCCCATGGGCTACAGTTCTTCACAAACTGCTCCAGCATGGGTTGCACGTGGTGTCACAAGTTCTGCCAGGAAACCTGCTCCAGTGTGGGCCCACAGGTCTTGCTAGCAGCCTGCTCCAGTGCAGGCTTCCCATGGGGTCATAGCCTCCTTCAGGCACATCCACCTGCTCTGGTGTGGAGCAGGTCCAGAGAAGAGCAACCAGGCTGGTGAAGGGACTTGAACATAAGCCCTATGAGGAGAGACTGAGGGAGCTGGGGTTGTTTAGTCTGGAGAAGAGGAGGCTCAGGGGTGACCTCATCACTTTCTACAGCTACCTGAAAGGAGGTTGTAGCCAGGTGGGGGTTGGTCTCTTCTCCCAGGAAACTATCAGTAAGACAAGAGGGCATGGTCTCAAGCTCTGCCAGGGGAGGTTTAGGTTAGATATTAGGAAGAAATTCTTTACAGAGAGGGTAATCAGGTATTGGAATGGGCTTCCCAGGGAGGTGGTGGGTTCTCCATCCCTGGAGGTATTTAAGAAGGGACTGGATGTGGCACTGAGTGCCATAGTCTAGTAACCGCGGTGGTAGTGGATCAAGGGTTGGACTTGATGATCTCAGAGGTCCTTTCCAACCCATCTAATTCTATTATTCTATGATTCTTTCAAGGTGAACAGAGGGAATGCACAGAGAAAATTTTGGTGACTCAGATGATGGACAGTAACTAGTTAATGCCACTATAAATGAGTCGCACTCAATAGTATGAATCCTAATCTAAAGCAGAGTAAACAAATTCTATTTTAAATTAATGGCTGTCCAGGGTTTTTCACTATTTGAAGTCTAACATAGGCTAAAGAGTAGACTGTAGTCTAACTCTTTTTTTGGTAACTTCTTAATGATCAAATAAAAATACAGTGTTGAAGATCACTTGTTGGTTCTTTTAATATGTACTATGACCTATTTTTAAATTTTGTTATTTTTGCAGCTTGAAAGAGTCGCAAAGGGCATGGCTATATGGCAGCTTAGCCATTTTGTGAGTGTTCTTCAAGAAGAAGAAAATAAACCAAATCCTGTAACACAGGGGGTCAAAATAATTATGGTTTATGACTTTTTTCACCTGTAGTTATGCAATCAGTAAGATGTCTTGGTACAATGAATAAAGCTTTTATTTTCTGTAGACTTGTGTTCTACATCCCAGTCTAGTTTACCATAGCTTCCTCTACTTATTACTTGAACCAAGAGGAAGGATGTGGTTGGACAGGATCAAAGCTATAAGTGTTATGATAGGCCAAAAGTGGCGTTGATGAGACGTGTGGAAAATCAGCCTTTAACTTTAGACTCATGAGGCATGGAAACAAACAAACAAACAAAAACCCAAAAATGCTTAATCTTAGTAGGTTAGATACTTATTAACAGTTGAAATATTAATATTTGTTTTGTGTTTTTAATACAGTCACTGGGTTTGGTTCTTGTTCATGCCCACAGTCGCTGGATAGTGGAACCAGCTGCTCAAAACAGTACTGTAGGAAATGCAGGTGAATTGGGTGAGAATGCACCAAAGAGAATTGAACCTAATGTTTCATTATGGCAGTTCTACCTTTCTTGGTGGGTGACTTCACAGAAGACAAGTGTACTTCCTAAATTAAGGACTGTTCTCCAGTGCTGCCAAGCTATGGTCCTAGGGTACAACACTTGTAAACTTGCAGATCTGACCACTGTAGGATTTCTTGGAATCGGAGATGTCATTTCATAAGAAATATTCAAATATTATGCTGTTTGTTCAATCTCCTTGAAGTAATAAGAACATGATCAAGAGTCAGCTGTCTTGTATGCATCATAATGCTATCTTTTCCCACTAGCAATGACACCTTTCAGAGCACACTGGAAAATAAATTTTCTGACTTCACTGCAGTATTTATGCAGAGCTTCTGACTATTCACATATAAGTGCAAAAGCCATGTCATTATTGCTTTTCCTTCAGCTTAACTGAAGTTAGTGGCAGCTGTGGTTCCATGTTACATCTGAAAAATCAGAAATGTCTCTTAGGTTTTCCCCTCTCTCCTAGTGGTTCAATTTGCATCATAGTAGCCATTATTGGTAGAAGATAATTGAAATTTTCTACTTTATTGTTGGGACATAGGTGTTAAATCAATTTGATGTAGCTGTTAAATAGTGAATATTTTCCAGTCATTTCTCTTACTGGGACTGCTTTTTAACTAATATTTAGAAAATAGTTAATAAAATCTAAAAATTCTTAATACAAAGAATGATTTCTCTACCCTAACCTAGCATACTTGAATGTCCTGCTAGAAGTGTCTTTTGATGGGAATTTCAGTAACTGTATAAATGATGCTCAAACTACTACCCTTTCTAAAGCAAAGGGATGTCAGAATGTTGTTATAACCAAATTCTATATACCATGTATTTACTTTTTGATTTGTCTTTTCTAGAATGGCCAGTATGGATATTGAACAAGTAATTACTCTTGGATTAGCCCTTCTTCTTGCTGTGAAATATATTTTCTTTGAGCAAGCAGAGACTGAATCCACACTCTCACTGAAGAATCCCATAACATCTCCAGTGATGGTCCGGAAAAAGGTCCCCGAGAACTGTTGTAGGAAGCAGTCTGGACTTCTGAAAAATAATCAGAAATCTAACACAGTAGAAGAAGCTTTAATCCCCAAAGATGGAAATGGTAATTTTTGGCATTTTACAGTCTGAACCTATTCCTGAATATAGTGATATACCAACAAATAGTGATATATGTATTAGCATGTTGTATTTGTGTTCAAAATTTAAGATTTTTGTAAACCAAAGTTCATTTTAATTGTCTTTATGCACCTGAAGTCATAAAACCTGTATTAGTAGAGTCATCGACTAAGGCTACATTTGCAGTTGGCAGTTGCAACCCTGTGGAGAAAAAGTTGAGTTGTCTCAAGAACCATGTTCTATTGTGGAATGTGTTTGTATACTTGGAAATGCAGAGGTATGTAACTTTTTTTTTAACCTCTATTGCAACATCTGATTTAAAAATTCTTACAGTTAATTTTCCAGCATTTAAATGATCCTATTGACCATAGTGTCATTCTTCAGAGAATTATATGGCTTTAATAACTTGAACACACACACAAAACAACACTCTTTCATAAGTCTCTTCTACTCCAAAACAGATTCTGTTGCATTTTTTTCTTCAGTACAGATGAGTACAACAGATAGGTGTATGTTTTTGATTTTGTAAAAAGTAACCTATGAACCTCACTCTATCCCCAAGAGCGAGCAGCTTCATTCATGACATAACAAGTAACTGAAGCTTCACCATGTATGCATATAAGTTGGTGCCTAAGTAAAAAATTTTGCTTTATCATATCCTGTCCTACTATAAAAACTGACATTGGCAGTTGGTTCCTTTAGATGTTCTCTGATATTGCCAAAGTTAAGTTGTTACCCTTTTCATTTGGAAATATTTAAAGGGATTTTCACCAAGAGAATCTATACTTTCTTTCCCCACCCTTTACATTTCCAGAAGGGAGCAAAATTCCTTACTGATGCTGAGGTCATCGGCTTAGTTAATGCTTAGCGTATTCCTGCATGCAAACTGGAAACCGTGATGGAAACTCAGGAGCAAGGTGTGCCCATTTGTCAACAGATGTTATCTAAGAAACTCCCTGAACTTTCATCATTGCAATATCCTCTTTATAGGAATTACAATTATTCTTTGGTAAGCAAAAGACATGCAAGCAAAACTCACTGTAAAATCATTTTCCAAATCTATGAAATATCTGCTCAAAGTGATGTATATGAGTTAACAATAAGCTTGGTCAAAACTGATGATGGGGGCAGAAGCAAACATAAGGCACTACCTTTTATTGGTTTGGATGTCTTTAAACCTGGGGAGGTAAGTAAGTTTTGTAGCTTATCCAAAAAATATTTCCTACCAAGGTATGCAGTTACCTTATCTCCTAAATGCAGAATTCTACTCATACTGAGTTCAGTTGAATGAAAATAGTACCTTAAACTCAAGTTAAAATGGAAGTTTATTGAAAATTAACAGTATTAAATTAATTTTATTTAATAGTATTTAAGACTTAATAAGATTTAATAGGTCTACCAAATACTAGACTTTAACAGTATTAGCTGTTGATAGCTTTAGCTGTAACTTTGAGATGGCAATTGGTTGCTTTATGAGTAGGTTTGTGGGGTTTTTTTATCATACCTTGTAGTCGTGTATAGTACGTAGCATACTGTTCTATATCACTGTTATATGTAACCTTAATATATTATTTTTGTAAGGTTATGGGAACTTGCAGTGAAAACATGATTGGATATATGCCTATTCCTGTAGGCGTAGCAGGATCACTATTTTTGGATAACAAAGAGTTTCACATTGGCAACAACAGAAGGATGTCTTGTAGCAAACACAGAGGATGTAGAGCAATATGTGTAAGTATTGTTTGACTAGCTTGAACAAATTTCTGTATTATAAAACATATTTGGGGGTGATACAAGGTGTGGGGGATTTTTTTTTTTGTTGTTGTTGTTGTTTGTGGGTTTTTTTGAGGTTGATTTTTTTTTTAACTTCGTAAAAACTAATATTTACTTTCAGTAATCTTGCTTTGTTTCCCTTCTGCTTTGAATTTTAGCTTGGTGGAGGAGCAAGTAGCCGCATTCTGGCAGATGGGATGACTCGAGGACCTGTTGTAAGGCTGCCCACTGCTTGCCAGGCTGCAGAAGTGAAAGTTTGGCTTGAAAGCCCTGAAGGCTTTAAAATAATGAAGGAAGCTTTTGACAGCACAAGTAGGTTAGTACAATGGCTATTCCAGCCTTATTTCCTGATATAAGACTTTTATGGGTGGTAGAAGGCTCCTAGTTGTATTTCTACGTACTGCAGTATAGGAAATTACATAGTCATTTGAGCTATCCCACATACGATGAATCTAAGAATACAAAGTTACTCTGGCTATATACCAAGACTAGTAAACATTTTCTGATGATAAGTGGTAAATAGGTACATCATAGCAACAAATACATTTGCATTGTGTAATATTTAATACATAATTATGTCTAAGCATTTAAAAATAAACATAAAAGCTTATTTGGATTTTTAGTAGTTATTATGAAAAATTCATTGTTAACATTAGTAATATCATCTGAAAGGCTAGGTTCCAAACTCTGAATTTCCAGAGAATATGGGATAAACTAATGCTAGAACTAAAATGCTTTAAAAATGTAAAACAGTATTAAGTTTATTTCAAGTCCTAGAGTTTCTTCTAAGACTTATGATTACCTACTTTCTTTAGGAAGATTTGAAAAGATATTTCCTTATCAGTTATGTTTCTTACCAATCTTACAAGTGTCACCCAAGGACATATGTATATTTTGGCAAGAATCAACTCATGCTGCTGTTTAAATGCAGTGTTTCCTGGTTTTTGTTTGACCCTGTATGAATAAATCTTTGACTTGTGGAGCTTGCACTGTTGTTGAAGATACCATGAGTTTTGCCTTGCTGTAAAACTGACATGAGAGTGTCCAAAGGCCTCATTTTATAGTTTTTACCTGGTAGTTGGATGTTTTAGGGAATACAAAGGAGTTAAATTTATGTTAGCACTTTGGGATAATTTATTTCATGAAGTCCAGGGATGTAAAACATAAAAGGCAGTGAGCACTTTTAAAGTGAATATTTACTTGAAAGGACTATGTGCATGGTAGCTGCAATGTTCTGCTCCTGCTCTGAAAGAGAAGTACAGATCGCGCAATGTAGTTAACAGTGCTATCTGCAATGATTTACTGTCATTTTGCCACTTAAAACTAATGTAGTCTTTTTCCTTTAGGTTTATAAATAATTAAATTTTCTTGCAGGTTTGCCCCTCTACAAAAACTTATCATCAGTTTGGCTGGTTGTAACCTCTATATCTGTTTTCAGTCTGGAACAGGGGATGCAATGGGAATGAATATGATTGCAAAAGTAAGGTCCATTGCCCTTAAGTCTCTCTAATAAATGTGTATTTCTTTTGAAAATAAAGAAATTGTATCCTATCAATCTGTAACTATCTGGCATGGGAGGACAGAAAGACAAGACATAGCACTGTTTGCAGTACTATAAAGTAAGAAAAGTGTTTGACCTTGCCAAGTGTAAACAAGAATAGGATGAGAGCGATGAAAGAAAAAAGGTTAAAGTAACCTTGTATTTTAAATATTTTTTTAAACAAAATATTCTCGATACTATGGAAGTTAAGCTGTTTGCTCTGTTGCTTTGACTAAAGATGTTTATCCAGCAGTAATTAATCTGTTACTGTGTTTATCACTCCTTGTAAATAAGGGATTAGAAATCTGGTGAGTGGCAGCAGGGGAGTGTTCTCCAGTTTTGTTTGTTTGATTAGTTTTGGTTTTTTATGCAAATATGGATTAACTTTAGACATGACACAAAGATTGGGGGGCGGTGGGTGCTTTGTGCTATTTGAGATAAATTGTATATAGAATAGGCAAGTAATATTAAAGTTTATTAGAAACATTATATAAATGGGTCTGGACATAGATAGGCACTAAATATAGCAGATCTTTTGCCTGACTTCCTACTGCTCTGTCCAAAGTTAATTAATTTCATGCCTGTAGTGTCTGCCTTGGTCCATGTTGTATCTTCAGTATGGTAAACATATGCCCATTCACCTAGAATGTATCCAGAGAGTCCATATGTACTGGGAAGAACCAGTTATTCCCTATATAATTCCCAAAGTGGTTAGAAAAAGGATAATGACAGATTTTTATTTTTCTCTCTCTCCTGTTTCAGGTTCCTTCCTGAAATCATGTTCTTTTCTTCAACTGTAAATGATAATTTGATCAAACCTAATCTAATCTTGCTGCTCCACTGTCCTGGAGTAGCTTGTTTTACAACCATAATGGTATACTAGCCCTATATCTGGTTTTCTTTTAACAGGGTATTGAAAAAGCATTGGCAAGGTTAAACAAAGAGTTTCCTGATCTTCAGGTTACAGCTATTAGTGGTAACTATTGTACGGACAACAAACCTGCTGCTATAAACTGGATAGAAGGAAGAGGGAAGTCCGTTGTCTGTGAAGCAGTCATTCCAGCCAAGGTTGTTACAGAAGTAAGTGTCTGCTTTATTTTATTCAATTTGTTTATTAAAATGCATATATTTTACAAAACTGATACATATTTTACATCACAGATATTAACTGTAAATTGTGTTGCATGTAAGGATGATCCCTACATGTATTTTTAGACTACTGCTATAGGATAAGTAATTTTTCCAAGGAAGCTCTTATAGTAGGTATTTTTTGCCTTTCACTGTCTCTTGTAAGATAATATGCTGTATATTTAATGATGGCTATCTACTCAAAGGCATTAGGATTTTCACTTTTTCACCTTTGAAAACCTTGTGCTACAATTTTGATAGATTTTTTTAATATTTTTTTAACACATGGAGTTTTGCCTGACATTGCACCCAGTTAGTTTTGAGCATTTCGCTTCTTTATTGTCTCTTGTACCAGCCTGGCATTCTCTTCAGAGTTTATATGCCCCCCTAACTACAGTGAAAACAGATTATCAATCAGGTGCTTAATTCCAAAGCTGCCTTAGCTTCTTGCATGATGGAAGGTAACCTTTATAACCGGTGCCAGTCCTAGCCCCCGGGAAACTTGTCCTACATTATAAGAGCTATCTTAGACTCTTTTCTACCAGAGCTCAGAAGATTGTCTATGTGTGTCAAACCAAATCCATTGCCTGTTACCTAGTTGCCAGCCCTGGCCATGACAGACAATATCTAGGGAGGCGTTTACTACACCATAGTCAGAATAGACTTCCACCAACATGTTCAAGATTGTGTGAATTGGTGCTTTAGTATTTGATGGATTTTTTTTCTTCCCAGTAATTTGTTCAGTCCCTTCTCTGAAACTACATAAACTTTTAGTATTAATGTACTAAGCAGAGTTCCACAGTGAAGCTACACCTTGTGTGAAGAACTGTCTCCATGTTGTTGTTGATATCACTCGATGATGCCCTAGTTTGTACTGGAAGAAATACTTGTCTTATCTTTTTTCTACTGCTCAAGATTTCATAGCTCTAACAAAGCTCTTCCACCTTCCCAGTTATTCTAATTTTCAAACTGAAAGTACTAGTTTCTCTATGAGGAATGAGCAAAAATACTATTCTAGCATGTCTTTTGAACATCCTTGTTTCTGGATCTTTTTCAATTCTAAAATTTCTAAAATTCTGGGTACAGAATTGGACACAGTATTCAAAGTGTGTGTGTGTGTGTAGACTGGATTTATACACTGGCATAACTGTGTTTTGGTTTTCCTTCCTTGTAGTTTCCTAGTTTTCAAATTGTTTGCATCTAGAATAATGTAGCCAGCAGGACCAGGGAAGTGATTGTCCCCCTGTACTTGGCACTGGTGAGGCTGCACCTCAAATTTTTGGGACCCTTGCTTTAAAAAGGACATTGAGGTGCTGGAGCATGTCCAGCAAAGGGCAACACAGCTTGTGAAGGGTCTAGAAAACATGTCTTATGAGGACCATCTGAGGGAGCTGGATTTTTTTGGTCTAGAGAACAGGAGGCTCAGGAGGGACCTCATTGCTCTCTACAACTACCTGAAAGGAGGTTGTAGTGAGGTAGGGGCTTCTGCTGTGCCTACAGTGAGATGACAAGAGGAAATGGCAGTAAGCTGAGACAGGGAACATTCAGATTAGACATTAGAAAAAAAATTTTTAGTGTTAGGGTGGTCAGGCATTGGAATAGGTTGCCCAGGGAGGTGGTGGAGTCACCATCCCTGGAGGTGTTCAAGAGGCATCTGGATCTGGAGCTGGGTAATATGGTTTAGTGGTTGTAGTGGGTTGACCTTGGCTAGATGTCAGGTGCTCACCAAGCTGCTCTATCAACTTCCCAGCCAGACGAGGGAGAGAGAATAAGATGGAAAACAACTCGTAGTTTAAGATAAGGCAGTTTACTAAAGCAGAAAAGAAAGTATGCATGTGCACAAGCGAAGAGGAAAATAACAAGGTTTATTCTCTACTTCCCATCAGAAGTGATGTCCAGCCACTTCCCAGGAAGCAGGGCTTCAGCACGTGTAGTGATTGCTCAGAAGGCAAACATTGTAAACAATTAATGCCCTCCCTTCCTGCTCTTTCCTTAGCTTTTATATCTGAACTGACTTCATATGGTATGGAATATCCCTTTGGTTAGTTTGGCTCAGCTGGCCTGCTTGTGTGCCCTCCCAGGATCTTGCCCTCAATTGGGGGGAGGGATGTTATGGTGCTGATGCTGTGCCAGCACTGCCCAGCAGTAACAAAACACTGGTGTGTCTAGCTACCAATGCAAAGCACAGCACTATGAGGGCTGCTATGGGGAAATGAACTCCATCTCAGCCAGACCTAATACAGTGGTTTAGGGGTTACAGTCGTAGTGCTAGGTGGACAGTTGGACTGGATGATCTTGGAGGTCTCTTCCAACCTTGATGATTCTATGATTCTATGATCTTTATTTGTGATTCTGTTATAACCCCCAAGATTTCATTCCAAAGGAATAATGGGGAGCTCATCAATTAGTAATTGGTACTGATAGTTTTTAAGTACATTTGGGATGTTTTTTTTCCCACCCCTCAACTATGTACATCACTGAACTTGCTTACATTGAACTCAACATATTAAATTTTATATTTTCGTAAGTACTGTAGACTTTGTGCAGATCTGTCATCAGTTGTTATTCAGAAAATATGAATTTGATATGAGTTATGTCAGAAAAAATATGAGTTGTTGTATCAGGGAATGTGGAT
>VYXB01008849.1:7000-52533 GCA_013397135.1 Pachyramphus minor | reverse complement strand
GGGTGTGTCGGGTCCTGCAGGGTACACAGCAGGGAAACATTGCGTAGAACCACAGAACGTGCCGAGTTGGAAGGGACCAGACCCTAAGCCCTGCCCAGGGCACCCCGAGTCACACCATTGGGCTTCTCGAGCTCTGTGGGGCTTGGTGCTGTGACCACTTCCCTGGGGAGCCTGTTCGGTGCTCGACCACCCTCTGGGGGAAGAACTTTTTCCCAATACCCAGTTCTGCAGACATCCTCGCAGATTTTTTTTTTCCCCAAAAACTTGTCAGTGCCGGGATACAAGTGCTGAGCTGGGCAGGCCCGCACACGTCAGGTGCTCCCTCGGGAACGCTGCGTTTGAGCTCCGGGGAACACAAACGCGAGAGGATCGGGAAGAGGAGTGTTTGGAGAGTGATGGGATGTGTTGTTGGGAGGTGGTGCTTGACATGTATCTGCTGGGCGTGTGCTGACCGAACACGGCCCGGGGAGCGGGATAGGAGGGGACTGGAGCGTTATTGGGAAGGAGAACAGTGACTCCAGCGGGAGCACATCTGTCTGGGAATAGAAATCGGTCACAGTTCAAGCCGTATTTGGGAAATTTTTTCTCGGTTGAGAAATGCCATAAAACTTCACAGAACGCTCTGGCGGGAGCGCTGTCTGTGTGCTGTGTGTCCCTCGCACCGCGGCACATCTGTAGCTTGTGTCCCTGGGTGGGTCTATACCCAAGGGCAGCTACACGTACCTGCAGGGTGAAGTTGTGGTTCTCGGCGGTGTCTCTCATAAAGTGTTTGTAATCCAGCTGTTACCAGATTAATCTGTGTTTAAGCTCCGGTGGGTGTGCTGCAGTTGGCTGGGCACTGCACACCTCTGCCTGGGGGAGTGTTAAAGGGGTGTGAAACGCTGGTTTGCATTACAAGTGATGAACTCAGCAAAGGGGCATTTGGGGGAAAGTCAGATCAGAGGGATCAGAGGAAGGAAGTGGATAAAGACTGGGAAGGCATAGGGTAAATCCTTATCAGACAGCTAGGGAGATTTCCAAATTGGTTTATACTGACATGGATTCCTTGGCTTACCAGTTTCAGAATGCTGTGGGAGTTCTTTTGATCTGCCACTGTAAGTTTGATGTAAGAAAGCTAATCCCTAATGTAATGTCTGTGTGTAAACAGATGTAGATGTGCTTATTTGCAGGCATTCACAGGCACAAATATTTAGCATAAACAAAGATTGTCATAAATTACCATTGTCATCTTAAGAATGTTTTTTCCATTTCATTGGATGTATTTATATACATGTGTGTTGGAGCTGAGTCTATGTGAAAAATATAAATATTTTAATATAGGTATTGCTGTAAGAAAAATAATGCATTTTTCATAAGTTTATAATACCACAGTCCAGTTTTTTCCAAGTGTTCTGCTTCATTGCTGATTTGACTGTTCAGGTTGTGTTACTTGTAGAATAATTATTGTAGACTAGTTAGTTGGTGGCTACAATCTTGCACTAAAAGAAAATGAGGGAGTAGCCACTTAAAACCACACAAATGTAACTCTCTCAAATATTTTTAGCAGAGACTCTGCAAGTGAATGAGAACTTCTTCCTACAGAACTGAGGTGAAGAACTTCACCATGGGTCAGCAAATTTCAAACCACACACAAACTGTAATTAACAAGTTGCCAGAAAAAGTAGCAAAGCACGCCTCTTTGGTTCAAGAAAGTGGTTTCCTAACCTATGAAGAGTTTCTGGGAAGAGTAGCTGAACTTAATGATGTGTAAGCCTTACTTTGCTTCTTTCTCTTTTTTTCATGTTTCACAGAGACTTCATGTGCAATATATATTATTCTGTGCTGGCTAAGCCAGAACTGGCCATACACCTTTGAAATGTCTCCTTCAGTTCTTGAAGTTTCTATACCAAAGCCGTTCCTCCTCCTTAAAATCACTTTTCTCCCATGCTGTTCTTCCAGCAAGCACTGCTCTCACTTAGACGTTCACAAGAGGCAGACATTTAGCAGCACCTTTTTGCTGAAGTGTTACCTGTCTCCCTTCCTCTTCTCCCTTCCACCATCCACCTAAGGGTGCCGTGTTGCTTCCTCTCTGCCTGTCACTTTGGGTAGGAAGTAGCAGTGGGAGCCTTGTAAGGAGAGCCCAGCAGCAGCAGGAAGGTGGCACCTGAGGCACAACTGTTTGTGGCCATCTCTGCCCCCTCTGCGAGGCTGTTCCTCGTTAAGGATGAGCCCTGTCTTACTGTTGGGAACCAGTGACCTGGATAATCCCCGACAAAAGGCTGCATAAGTAAGATTTTTTCATAGCCTGCCTTTTGTTAGACCAGCGATGGTAAAAACAAACAAACAGAAAAGCAGAGTTGCCGTTTTTACCCTGCATTTATGCTGTAAAATAATAGTGGTAAAATGAAGCGGAAACGCACATTCACTGAATAAGGGCTTTGTGGTGTCTGATGTTTAACTGAAATGTGAATTTGTGTTCAGGTTAGAAATTGCCTTGGAGAGTGTCATACTTTTGTGAATGACCTTCAAGAACAGACAGCTGTCTTCTGGGGAGACATTATATAAATAGATTTTGAAGAACGTTACTTGATATTTTGCATGAGCATCTAGGCATGTATCAGTATAATTAACTCCAAAGTACAAGTGTTTTTTTCCTTTGGAGTGTTTTCTTAAGGCTGATTGTAATACAGCTTGTTCTGGTTCTGATGGAATAGACCGTTGTGTCTGTGTTCCATTAATAAAATTAAAAATCTCAGGTCACTTGACACTTTCACCTGACTGCATCATTGTTAATATATACTAACCAAAATACACCTCATCTGCATATGTTGGTCCTCACAGGCTTTTTTTTTACATACATGGTGAGGAAATAACCTTTTTTAGATTGAACACAAGATTATATGATTACTGTAATCAACAGTGGGAGCATATATAAATTAAAATATCTCTAAAGTACACTTGCTTGCTGATGCTGGATCAAAAGACTTGCACATCATTTTCTGAAGTTTGCTGTGCAATTTAAAGCGAAATGGATTGTGTATTTTATATTTAATGGCATCTTGAGGAGATCATTACTCCTCACTTTGATGTCTGTGGGCAGTATTGCTAAAACCTCTGTAAGGATAACAAGCAGACAGGTGAACAGTAAATAATCCCACCGTGGCTGAGGCTGCTGATCTCTGCACATTTTATCACATGATGTAAAACTGATGTTGCTTTATTTCAGTACTGCAAAATTGGCTTCTGGACAAGACAAACATCTGTTATTTGAAGTGCAACCTGGTTCTGATACTTCTGCTTTCTGGAAGGTGATCGTTCGGATCATATGCACTAAGGTAAGTTTGACAATTTTTAATTGTGTGCAGGTGTTTGAGGGCTGTCACTTGCTGGTAAAATCCAACACCTGCTACATGTATTTTGATACAGGTGATGTATCCAAGGATGCTATTGGAGATAAATTAAGTCTATAAGTTTCTCCAAAAAGCACATTAACAAAAGGATTTTCGTAACTAAGTTTAAAGGAATGGTATCTTCCAGTGGAGCATTTACAGCCCTTTAGTTGCAAATTTGGATGATCTGTGAAGTCAAGTCATCCAGTGGTTCAGCAGACTGGGAACTATATAATCTGGGACAAGCAGAAGTTAGTCAGCAATTCCAGGCATTATTAGTTGAGCTAGTGTGGCTGTATATGGTCTGATTTCTTAGAAAACTAAAAGTTAAATGTTTAACTTAGGAGGAAGACCATCACAAAAACTTTAAAAGTTTGCTCTTTCTAATGCCATTTTCCCTTCTGTGTCCTGTAAGTAGTGTCCTTAAATGGTCCTGAATCCACTGAGCAATCTTAACATGCAGTTAACTAAGCTGACCCTCAAACCTCTTTTGAAACTAACAGATTGTAATTTTGTGTTTACTCTTAGCTTTCTTTAAGGCAACCATCACTGTAGGAAATTTTAAGGTCAAATATGAAGTGATTGATTATTCTGGTCTCTGTTCTACGTTTAGTCTTGTTTTCTAGGCGTTAGGTCCCTACTCACAATTTAATCCATTTTGACTAATGGTGGCAGGTGCCTTGCCTTAAAAATGTCGTCCTGTCTGTGGTATTCCTGGAGCTGCAACAGGTGTGTGTGCAGTCTTAACACTGCTGAAGCACACTGTGACTTGCTAACCAGGTCATGGACACTTGGGAAGGTGGCTACTGCCCTGAGAACTGCAGTGCATTAAAGACATTGTGAGCCATGTCAAGTTGAAGTCTGATAAGTAATTGTAAACAATTCTTGTGTCTTAAGATAAATAAAACAAGTGGCATCGTGGAAGCTTCCAGAATCTTGAACTTATACCAGTTTGTTCAACTTTATAAAGACATCACCAGTCAAGCAGCAGGAGTTCTTGCACAGAGTCACACTTCTGAAGGAGCTTCTGAGAGTTTGATGTCTCTGTCATCGTGTCAGGCCAGCTTGTGGATGGGAAGGTATTTTGATATACTTTAACTTCTGACCACAGTTACAACATCAGTATTTGGGAAGTTGTGTGTAAAATCTGAACTGCAAATGCCGAAGGATCAGAACTGCTTGGCCTTGGCAGCTGCAGGCTTTGCATGACCTCAGACATGAACAGAACACCTTCCCTTGCACCAAGGGACCTGTACTTGGGTGAAATTCTGTTGGTGCTGCCACACCTCAGCTTTACAACAATCCTGTTAATGATCAGTTCTAATATAAACATGGTATATGTTGGAACTCCTGAATAAGGAAACAGGAGGAAACGGAATCGGCTGCAACTACAAATCCAGGGGGTTTGACAGTGTTTGTTTAAACAGATTTTGTTATTGTTCCACTTTAACTTTCTCTTCCTCTTACGTTTTGGCATGTGAAAGTTCCCATCTGTTGCCACTAGAAACTCATCAATTATGGCAATAATTTAACTCGTAAGACTGGAAAAATGTGAACTGTCTCACACATGTTGACATTCTGCTTTGTTAACCAGAGGAAAAACAAAAGACTGAGGTCAACACCTGCAATAACTTCAGTTCAAACTGAATATAACAGCAAGAAGCCTGTCACCCTTTCCCTGTGTGGAAGTGTCGCTACCAGTAATTCCTTACTTTTCACTTCCTGAATTAGTTCAGAGTTCTAAGTCAGTTTTAAGTGAGGTAGAGTTAGGTTTTACAAGAAAAAGTAATAAATGGTATAGTTCTCTGTATTAACCAGTGAAGAGCTGCTAATGAGGTATTTTAATAAAACAAGCTGAGTGTCACCTGTCAGAATTCCAATGGGGTCAGCTGTGCTGTCACTCCACAGATAGAGCCCACTGGTTTTTCTAAGTCAGTGGATTGCAGAATGTTATTATTTTAACTTAATTTAATTTCCTGTTTCTCTTATTTGGGAACAAACAGTCTTAAATGACTTGCTGTTCTAAGTTATTAGAATGCTAGAATTAAGTAGTACATTGTGGACATGTTCAAAAAAGCTTATTTTCCTGTTCTTTCTCAAGGTTATAATAGAACACACATTCAAACCAATCAAACAAACAAAACAGACCCCCAGTACTTATGCAAAACAGCTTCATATATTGCCAAAGTCAAGGAGTAAGGTAAAAGGTTTCCTGTGTGAGTTTCTTTTTCAGTTTTCAGACTTTGAGATGGGGGAGATGAGCATCCTTCTCGTTTGTAAACTTTATAGCTTGAGGTAGTATTAGTGATGTAACAACAGAGTATACTTTGCTAATATGGTGCAATTGAGTGAGCTTGTGTCCTATCCAAGTTCTTCAAGTCATTAAGGAAAATACAGGCTGAAGCACCTTCAAGTATTATACATCAAGAAAATGTCCTGTTTGTTCTCCTGAGATAATCACCCATTGGCCCAAATTCTTCTCACCTTTAGTCATTTTTCAGCTCTGCAAAGTCAACTGTCGCTGTCCAAAAATGTCGTCTGGTTCATTCTTCTTATCTTAATTCTTCCACTGCAATAATACCCCATTTCTCTACAACATCCACTTCCTATTCAGAGCATTCCAAAATATGCATAAGTGGTTTATGCTTTCTGATAATGAAGGGACAAGCATTTCCTTAGTCCTCAACTCTTTTATTTTACTTTTTCCTCAGGAACTTAGTGCTGTGACTAAACCTTACTTTGCAGAAACTTTATAAATAGGGCTTGTAAAATTGCTCGTATATACACCAGGAAACCTCAAAAATTGAAGTGCTTTCAAAGGTTAGTACTCAGAGTTGCATGGGGAGGGAAGTGAAAGGGAACAGGTCCAAAGAACATAGTGTGCTACTCAAAAGGTAGATTTTTTTTGGAAACTGTTGTCCTTACTGTCCTTACATCCTTACAGATGCTAATCACCATCAGTAAAAAAATCTCCCATGATTTTGAAGTAAGTTCCCAAAAAGCAAGTTGAAAAGGGAACCCCAAGGACCTACTGAAAAATGAAACAAGCCTGTTGACTGCTGTTCATTAGCTGGCTGATCTGTACAGTCAAAAAATGAGGCTGGATTTGACAAGCTCACCAGATGCCCAAGCAAAAGTGGTCTGGTCAGCAGTCGTTAAGGTGACTGTCTCTCCTGAAATGCCACCCGTTCTAGAACGCTATCTTGGTGCCTCAAGTCAGAAAAGGGATTCCCAAATCAGGATTTTTGGAACACCTAAGCAGTTCAGATCACTTACTTGGTTGTTTTGGAAGTGAGTCATGCCTATAAAATTAAGGAACTTTACATGTCTAGTTAGGTCAGTGAAAGCTGAGCATTCTCTGCACCTTTTCACACTTCAAAAGTCTTGATGATGCTAATATTTGAGATACTATTGTTAGGGACTTTCCATAAAGATTTCTGTTATTTGGGGTAAAAATGAAGATAGATAAAATGACAATGTCTGGGGGAGTGATCTAATTTTTAAACTTTCCCACCAACAGGAACACCTAGGAGCTGAATTGGGAAAGCTGTGGTAACAGTCCACTTGGGAACAATCATGCTGAGTATATTGCAAGCTAAAACTTTTCAGTCCGACGAGCAGCTTAGCTCCTGGCATTTTGGTGGCATGTGAGATCAGGGAACGTACATTCCAGTAGGGATCCTCTTGACATGCATGTTTTTGTCTAGGACTTAAGCCAGCTCACAGAAATTTGGCAAAGTTCCTTATGAAATAGTTGAGCCTGACAAGCTGCAAAAGGAAGGCAGGTTCTTCTCCCACCTTTAATGTAAACAGTGATCCTGCTCCTTTGCCCAGTCACGTGATACAGAACAGTTACAACTCCTCACACGTCCTCGTTGATAACCCTTCTGAAAAGGGATTTACAGAACCGTTTTGCAACACCTGACACGAAAGAATAAAAGCATATTCTAAGTTTAGTTCACCCACTGCTGTGAGCTGGCAGCCTGAGGCTGTGTCTCCTGACACAGGCTGGGGTGACAGAACTAGTCCACTCACAACTTACAAGCACAGGTGTTCCTTTCTGTCCTTCACTCATTATTATGAAAAATGTAGTTACTAGGGCATAAATCTACAACATGTGGAACTGAACAGTGTCTTCTTTTCTGCAGGGTTAAGCAGCTGACAGATGAAGAGGAATGTTGCATCTGCATGGATGGGCGTGCTGATTTAATCTTGCCGTGTGCTCACAGTTTCTGCCAGAAATGCATCGATAAATGGTAATGCATATTGAAGAATTTTAATTATTTGGCACTATGTGCTGGTTATCTGACACGTTTCAGGTTGGTCTGACAAATTCCTTAGTTCCCATATAATTTAATATTGGAAGATATTTCCAAGCTCATGTACATATGACACATAACAAACTTGAGTAAAATCGGACCGCAGCAGAAGGAAAGTGGGGTTTTTATACCTTACAAAGAATTTCCTTTTGGAAAAAAGAAATGTGAAAGTGCTTTTCAGCATTTTTCTTATGTATTTTTATTCTTCTAAAATTAAATTATTTTATTTTTGCTCAAAAACTAGAGAAAATGGTATATGTGGATGCTGGCATGTTATGCTTCGCAAAATCTCACTTAAGACTTGTAAGACTATGCAAATATGAAGGCAACTTGGACTGTCTGTCACTCGTTTGGGAAAGAACAACCGGAGGGATTTTTTCCCATATGTTATGCTTTCACTTCAAATACCATATACTGATTTAAATGTATCAGACTTTTCCAGAAAAATATTTCTTCCCGATGGCAGCACCTTCAAATTTCTGTATAACATGTATCCTACAATGTTACGTTCAGCTTCACAGTAAACAGCTTTTCAGCCTCTGGGCCTCCTCTCTCTGATACTGCAGTTGTTGGAAAACTGAGAGAGAGAGACATTGCTTTGTGGAGGAGCAGAGCTCTTCCCTGGCCACGCAGCCGTGCAAGGATTAGGCAGGTGTGCTGGCAGTCTGGGGTACACATATGCTCTGCTAAAGGCCTTTTTTTGCCTACTTACTGCAAATCATTTTGTATATAATTGGTGCATAAGAGTTTTGGTTTGTGGCTTTTCAAACGCTCACCAAAGAAGTTACTCTTGCAACACCAGGCTCCCACGAGGGAAAACCATAGTAAAAAAATCACTGGATCTTAGAATATAACGAGTCATCTTTCTCTTCTGGGAAAACATTTGCACATCAATCAGCAAGACAGGGCTTAGTTTAAGCACTGTGATGGAGAGTGGATCCTGTGGTGCTTTGGCTGATGAATCAGCTGGATTCCTAACTAAGTTCCAGTTACACCATTTTCTTTTTTTTGGTAGGGAATTTTTAAGGTTCATCTCTTCTTAATTTAGGCATATAACAAAGGCTCCCAGCTCAGAAGCATAATTGTTTGGGACCCCTGAGTTGGTGGAGGGGGATGGGGCTCTGAGGGACCGGGTCCAAACTTCAGTGAAGTTTAGTTTTTCCCTCAGGAAAAGGGGTCCTTCTCTTTATCTAGGAAGCTTATGGGGTCTGGTTTCTGCAGTACCTCAGCTGAATATCTGAAGATAGGAAGAATTAATTTAGACTGTGGATTTCCATTTAAACTTTCTGGACAGGTAGCTAGATGCACTCTGCTTAACCTGAGCAAAAGGTTATGAGGAACATGATTGCAAATTTTCACTCCAGTGCAGCTCCACTCAGAATTGTTGGCCAGTCTTCCTCACAACATTTTTAAAGAAAAAGATGAGTGGTCTAATCCAGTTACCCTCATCATTCTTGAAGTTCTCACTGAGTTGATTTTTGGTTTCTGTGTGGGTTTTGTTTGTCTGTTTGGGGGCTCTTTTGGCCTTTTTTGGCCAGGAAGACACCATCAGTGAAAAATCCTCATGTCTCTGACTTCCTAACAGGAGCGACCGTCACAGGAACTGTCCTGTGTGCCGGCGGCAAGTGACTGGGGCGGGTGATTCTTGGGTGGTCTCAGACGCGCCTACGGAAGACGATGTTGCCACTTACATCCTTAACATGGTGGACGAGGCTGGCCAGCCCCACAGACCCTGACCCTGGCCAGGCTGAGCAGAGCAGAGCCACTTGAAGCTTTCGTTTTCATGGACGTCTGTTTTTACCTCCCGTCGCCGCTCTTCCAGAGTCCCGTCTTTTACATCTCCTCTTGGCTGCTGGGAATCGACGCTGCTCCTTTAAAACACTGGGTGTGTGAGCAAGTCTGTGTGTGTTTGTGTGTGCAATCCTAATGATCAAACTGTACCTTCAGTAGACTCTTTTGATATTAACAGTTCAACTGCTAGATGAAGCACTTTGTAACAGCACAACTGCAACTGCTAACTGCTGTTTGAACAGCACAGTGTTCTACAGAGATGAACCTTGTCACATGGCTTGACCTCACAGTTCTTGCCCTTAACAGCAGTCCCTTTGTAGTTTCGTGTGAATAAAGATGATGAGTTAGCACTAGGGATTGTTAATTTGAAATTTTACTGCTGAAACTTGAAGATGTCCCACTGCCTGTTCTTCAGTAGTCAGTTATTGCTGCTTTTAGGGTTTACAGATATTTATATCAATCTGATCTGTTATGACTTTTAGCATTAATTATTTTAAATCTGTTTTGGAGAGTGTAGACAGCTCTGTACAGTACTTGTGCACTTCCCCTTATTCTTCTAACAAGACTTATCTCTTACCGTATTTTTATATGATGTTTAGCATAGTCTTATTAGCTTGGAAAAATTAGACAGTTTCATACACAATCCTAAAAACAGTAAATCGGTTTCTCTATAGTTTTTGATGAAAAAACGCCAAAATTATTTCTAAACATTGGGCATGTCTGACGAGAATGCCTTTATTTGAATCAGCAAATGAGGTGTAGTTTCGTCTGATGCTGTGGTTTTATCTGCTCCTCTTGAGTTTTTGAAGTGGTGAAATCAGAATTCTAAGGTATATGAAGAGATACAGGGTGATAGATAATCTAAGGGTGCTGTGCTTTTTATCTACAAGTGCAATATGCTTTTGTGTAGCAGAGGGAAACTTCAACAATAATGTTGCTTGCAGCGAGATGTGCATGTGACAGCTTGGGAAAAGGGATTTCACAGCTGGAGTGCAATGGCATTTTGTGTCTGGCAGAAAAAAATCTTTAAAGAGCTCAGTTTAGGCAGTCTACAATTGTTAGTATTCAGGAAACCCATCTTAGGCCTCTCCTGCATAAATAGTGTTAGAGAAGTGAACTACTACTGTAGAGAATCAATGAATAATGCTTTTTGATACATATTAACAAATACTACTTTTTCTCACTCAATAGCCTTGAGTTAAAATATTCAAATGTAGCATTTGATGGAATATCAGCATAAATCTTGCTTACTGTAAGACTGCATTTTTATTTACCATACCTGTTAAAATTCAGTGATGCCATAAGGTAAAGCCTTTTGTCCCAGGCAGGCTCTGAACTCAAAGGCATGTGCACACATAGATATGCACATTTAGGTTATTTTTCTTAATTGGCTACAAAGTAATTTCATTACATTGTGAACTAGGTCTTGAGAATCTCTCTATTATGCTCCAGCTTGTTAAAGAACATGCATAACACATGGCACCTGGCTGAGCTTGGCTTTTGGCACAGTTGTCAAATTTATAGACTTTAAGACAGATAAGCAACGTACTCTTCCTGTGTCTGTTATCTGAAAGCCAGTATGGCTTAGTGTGTAAATCTGTATTTAGTTATGGAAAAATCCATTTAGGGCTGTATATAGCTTAGAACTCATTTTTTCCCTTTGTTAAGCCATTGATAGCAATGAGATATTCTTCAGAAAATGTATGAAGTGCTTGGTTGTTAAAAATACTTTGGTTGTTAAAGGCAGTCACTGTTTGGGCCGAAAATTGTTAATGGCCCAGGATTTTCCACTAAAACATTTGCTAATGTTCCTAATCACACACCAGTTTGGTTTCTTTTTGCTTTTTGAGCTTGCATTAGTCCATGTTCAGAACTTTAAAACAACCTTTGAATTTTTTAAACTTTTTATATCACTGGAACAGAGAGAACATCTAAATGAAAGCTTCAAGCTAAGTTTATTTTTCAAGTATTTCAAGAATTATTCTTCTGAACTGAGATTTTATAAGTTGACTTTCTGCTGAGAACTTAACATGAACTTCTTAACATGTAATTTTATAATGATGCAAACAGGTTGTTAATTGCAGCATAATGACACTTGCAATTACAATATAAACTAATGCAAAAATTATTTAAATAGTAAAAAAGTAAACTTTGTATTCTGTACAGCTTTTTTTAATTAAGTTGCTGTAATTCACACTGCTGTGATGTAGGTACTGTAATGTGTGCCTTGTAAAATATATGTACTGTATGTTATATGGAAAAATAGGTATAATAACACTGAAAAACTAGTAATTTGGTATTGGTTGGTATTACTTAGTCTGAAGGGCGACATTTAGCAAACAATTTTGGAAAAGGAATCCCATTGGTGTGGAGATGGCAATGAGTTCCAGAAGCTAGACCTTGAAAATGTGAATTACTACAAATAACTGCTAGTGGGGGGCATTAGGACAAATTAACTTTCTTGTGTTAAGTGAACATTTCTTACAGGTTTAATGTGAAATTGTAATTTAAACATTAGAGATCGTATTAATGGCTAAGGACATTCCACTATATTAAACTTTGTGTATGAATTGTGCAATAAAGTTACTTTGGAAGAAATGTCAGAGGTCTTTTAAGCTGAAGGAATCTCTTGGATTTTTCATACAGCGGAAGTGTGAAAACTGGGTTTTAATCCAAATAGAATTGCCTTGTACAGGTGGTGTGGTTCAGAGTATGCCATTGTGAGTGTGGGCTCTCCTAAACTTTGAAGGGTGCTGTTAACAAGGTGGCTCAATGCAGCTCTGCAATAAACACTTGCTTTGATTCTTCTGGAGTACACAAATAAATTGGGATACTCTGCAGTGATGGGAAAAATAACTCTTAATTCTTAAAAGGAGCAGGTTTCTTTAGGGAAAGGATTTTTACTTTTATTTTCAGAGAATTGTGATATAGTTTTTCCCCAAAGTTATTTCATCATGTTTCAGATGGTATTTTAAAGCTTAAGAATGCAAAGGTTTGGAATATTTTTTCTTTTTAATTTTTCCCTGTTTTTAAATAAGAATTGAATTCTGTAATTAATGTAACTGTTTCCTCTGTCTAGTTACTTGGCTTACCTGTTTGGATCTTTCGAAGCCAAGTGAGAGATGGGAGAGGAATTCATTAACAGATCAGGAAATTAAAATGGAAAAAGGGACCAGGCACACAGGAGGTAGGTGTACTTGGGCAGTTAGCAAATGTTTCTATTTACCAGGTTTTAGGTTTAGGCACTTTATCAATGTAATGTGCATGTTTCTTTGTTTCAGTGGGAAATGGTACATTTAACTTCTGTATCTTTCCTTTAAAGAGAATTTTATATATAATTATAAAAGGTTTCTAATCCATACTTATTCCTGTATTGGAAACCAGGGCAACCAGTGAGATCTCTGTGCTCTAGGTTTGAACTGAACTGTTAAATTGCACCCCTGTACAGCTCTATGTGCCAAATGCATTATTTTTAGAAGGAACATTTCACTGTGATTCTTTCTGTCCAGCTGAATCCTGGAAGAACAGCCCCCTCAGGGAGCCTTAAATATGTTTGATATGAGTAGGAGCTGTATGTTATCCTGGCTGCCCTTAATTCTTGACACAGCATATCCAGAATTCTTTCATTTTGTATCCACTAACCACTGTTCAATGAAAGTAATTTCATTGTGACTAATATTACAGTAACTCATTATTTTTTCTGTTGTTAAATCACTCTTGAAGATAACTTACTGAAGGTTTTATCCTCACTTGTTTTAAATGGGTGAAGGGAATTCTGCTTTCTTAAGAGCATGTCTCAAAAAATCAGTAACTTCAAAACTGAATTTTTGTTAACTGTCATTTCTTCAGATGTTTGGTTTTCGGGCCTAGAATTTACCATATGGAAATATTCTTTAAAGACTGAACATTCCTTTCCTGTTGCGATGTGTCACTGAAATTCTCCTGAATGGGACCCTGGGCTGTTCCAGTAACCACAGTGTGCAGTCAGCCATGTCCCAGTGAATGTTGTATCCGTGAGGGATGTGACAGCATGGTCTGCTTTTATATCTGAGCTCTCATGATTAATTATCAGATGTTTGCTTAAGATTCAAATATTTAACACTAGGCATGGGGTTTGTAGGTCTAATGTTAAAAAAAAAATTAGCAGTTTTGGGAACTTGGGTAGAACTTTGCACAGTGTGTGTCTGCTGGAATGAAGAATACCATGCAACAGGTAATTAAAGGAGCACTCGTCTTTGGTTCAAAGTGCTAGTTAAAAATACCGGGTGCTTTTAGGAAGAAAGCCTAAAGGAGTGGAAACCTGCCCTTCTGGAATTTGTGTGTGGAAGAAGGTAAGGGGTTGATACAATGGTCTGTGCTTCCATGCTGGTGTGGTTCTGACCCACTTTAGTAGACCTTCAAAAAAATACTTCTTCATCTGAGACAGTCATGGTGAATGATTAATGGATTTGTGGTGTTGGTGTCTCACTTATAAAGTGTTCTGTGGGCTGTTTAACACTGGTATTGAGGGCTTTGATGGGTATGGGAATGCACGTTCTCCAGTTACAGGTGAAGCTGTGCTCTTGTGCTTCACTGGTGCTGCTCACAAAGAGAAATAAAGGCTTTGTGTACTGAAAGTGATGACATTTTAATTATTCATCTAAAAATCCTTATTACATGTCTTACTGAAGTAGTTTGCGTTAAACTTTTCCTGAAAAGTCATCCTGACTGTAGCAGGATATCTCTGTTGATACCATCTATTTAAATCTGCCACTTGTTGGCTTCTTAGTTGTGTTTTGTCAGATAAAGTTGTTGAGGTATTCACAGAACTGCTTAAGGTGTTCCAGCTGTGGCTGTCAGCATGGCTTTGCTGCTCCCAAACTCGGTGTTTTGACTCACAGTTCAATACCCAGATGAGACTGTGGGATCAGGAAGAGCTGCTCCATGCCCTACCCTAGTGCCCAGTTTGGATGATCAGGGAACCAGGATGGGTACCAAGAGACAGGAGTGACAACAGTGCAGTTTCACCTTCAGAACTTGCAGTTCCAAGCAGTTGATTTTTATTAACAGCTTTAATTCAGCTGAGCTTTTAGCACCTTTCCTACATATTGCTTGTGATCTTCCTTCTCTCCACTGGGGTGTTTTTCAGTTTTCGTGCTGTGGTGGTCCTTTGGTTTAGTCTTCTGTTCTGCTAACAGTTACATTGCACAGGTTTTCAGCTCTACTTAAATGTGGAGATTTTGAGGAGCTACGGTTTTTTTGAGAGGTACACACACAAAAAAATGTAACCATATTCTTTGACAATTCATTAGTTTAATGCTTCCACAAGAGGCAAAAGATAAACATCATTTAACCCAGGCACAGAAAGAAGCAGCAGTTTTTACAGTCACCTTTTCAGACTTGCATTTTAACTAGGCAAAGAGAACAGAAAGGTTTAGCCACATAAGAACAATGATATGAGAAGATAAGGTGACTATGGGGTGAGAAAAAAAATTATTATCCTGGAGCAGAGCAAATGCCTGAAGTTTGCTAAAGTAACAGAACAGAAAACAATCACTAGAAATTGTTCAGGTAGATAGGCTGTAAACATCAAATAACCATAATTAACCATTTCAGGTGAAGGTATAAAATGCTCTGAGCCAACAGATTTAAGGAAGTCTTGAATAATGTTTGAGCCTTACCCCCACTGAAAATAAGAGAAAACAGGATATTCTTGCAATCTGAAGCCACCTTTACTCCATTCACCACCCACAGTGATGTTCTTCCAGTCCCTTCCAGTTTGAGTCAAACAGACCGTGTTGTAACCAGGTCTGACCCTCAGCACTGTTGGGAGGAACGAGCCACTGCCCCGTCCTGCATTTGAGTCAGTGTGTACAGCAGTGACTCCCACTGGATCTCCCTTCCATTCCAGCCACAGCCCGAGACCACAAGGTTATTGGGAGCAGCTTCCCATTAGCACAAAAGTGCAACTTGATAAAAAGAAAAGGCAGCGAAGATGAAGAACTGAACTTGGGAAGGAATAACTTTTGCCTAATTAAAAGATGGCCAGAAGTGATGTAGTAGTGGAAGCTCACAAGGATGTTGCTTTGTTTCCCCAAATATACTACTATTAGCCCAGTTTATCCTTAAAAGCAGCACACAAGGAAGCACAGAAAGCAGAACTTGTGGTCATGACCACTTATTGTGGTTATTGTCAAAATCCCAATTACTGTCTTTTAACTGAATATTCAAATCCAGTTTTCTTGGTTTTTTCTTTTTTTTTTTTTTTTTTGTAAGAGCTACAGACCTATTAAAACCTGATGTGTTTGAGGTAAGGAAAGCTGAAAAGGTATTTAATATACACAAATTTGGTATAATAGTAAGAAATGTGACAAGCAACGGTGATAGTGATCTTCAGGTGAAACAACCCAAGCAAAGCAATGTTGATCACATGGAAATACTTAAACCTGAAATTCTTCAAACAGTCATGTTGCTTGTTTAGCCTGGATGCAGATGCTTTTCCCAAGTAAATTATGTTGATAAAAATTTATTAGGAGGTTGTACTGATGAAAACAAGGTATCTGCATTTTATGCAGCTAAAATGCTTGAACCACATTTTCAGACTTCATCCTAAAACAATTACACTCACCAGTCCTGAGATTGCATTTTATGAGCTGCTGAAGTTTCTAACAGTGAGGCCAACAGGCACTGCTGACTAAGAACTTCAGACAATTTTATGCTCATACAGTTGAGCAGCATAAAATGGTTGCACATGATTTCTAGGTGTACAAGGAATACAAAATCTGGCAGTAGTTGCACACTGCAGACATTAGGCTGGGGCACTGAAGAGCCTAGGTCAAGTCTCCCACCACCTGTGTGCAGCCCTGTTTTTGGATGAAGAACATCTGCAATTCACTGCAGCTCCCTGGCTACCTGTGATGGTGACTGGAGGGCCAGAACTCTGCTCCTGTGTCCCGATCTCCCTCGCAGCAGCCTTACTTCCAGGCTGCTTCCTTACAGTCTTTAGGTTTCTCTCTCTCCCTCTCATGGAGCTCTTGCAGGGCTGCACAGCTATAGGCGGTGATAAGGAATTCCTCCTTCCCTTTTGTGCCACTTCCCTGCAATCACCGCTCAGGACAGCAGGTACATTAAAGAAGTGTCCCAAGGTCCTACCTGAGGGACTGCAGGCCTTTGAAGTGAGCAGTGCAAGGCTGGACTGACAAGACCCACAGCCTCTGCTGCCCCTGGCCTCGCAGCTGCTACAGTACACAGATGCCATTACCTTTAATCCTTTCTGAATGAGTAGGACTGTGTCTTAAGGATCATCAAATAGAAACAAGATTAAAAGTGATAAATATTCCAGTAGCTATATTTTACTAACTACTCCATCATAAATAAATAAACATAACATGATTTGAATGGACAGGTTTCAAGTGGGATCACTTCTATATAAATAGACAGCTTGACTTCCCATTCGGCTCTGATCGACTAAAATACAGACTGAAACAAATGTGTAAAAATATGTCAGAAGTAGGACCAGAACCCAGGTCTGGCGTTTCTACCACTGATTCATAAGAACACTTCCCTTTTTCAAGTAAAAAATTTCTCTTTACATGCAACCAAAATTATCTGCATAAACTTCTAAGTAATTTGAACTGGCATATCCACATATTCCCATTACAAAGCAATAAAAAAAGTGTTGTCAACTTTCAAGGCAAAATTTGTCATGATATAATTAGGCTCATTACAGTGTACAATAGTGATTTTGACACCATGTTTTGTACTTGCTAGATTAAAAAGCATTCATCTTTTGTTCTTCACTGACATCCTACGTAACAGGAAGTAGTTAATTAGTCACCGAACAAGATTACCCGATTTTGGTTTTCCTTGTTTTCCAATATCACTGCTGAAACATTATGTTAAAAACTGTTGGAGCGGTGTCCAGAATGAAAGGGTAGCCTTAAAATTATGCACCCCATACAAACTGTTAATGAATAAAGGGTTAAACTTAGGAGTGCTAAATGCCATGATTGGTACTGAGGCTTGCAGGACAAAGCCAGGTGCATGTGTACGGTCAGCATCTGTGGGATCCCCAGGTGCACGTCACAGACGCACTATGGATGTTCCCTCTTGTTTCCCAAGCTACGCTGCAGGGCACAGTTAAGACAGTATGAAACAAATCTTACATGATTCCAAGTTTGCATTTAATATTTACAGCAATTTTAAAAAGCCTAATGTTCGTGGAAACTGAAATCTTTGCAATGAGAATAATGCAGGAAAAGACGGCAGCAAACGCTGTTTACCTTCCACAGATACTCTCTTTTTCCTCTGTACTGTTCAGTTCTGTCCTGGTAGCATCAAAGACAGATGATTTGATGTTAATTATCATCTTATCCTGCGTAGGGGTGAACTGTTCTGGTTTTTCTGAGTTCGTAGCTACTTTGACAGAGTAGAAATCTCTTCTGTTCTCATGGCATCGGACAGGAAACTGAGTTCATTGCACAGCGTCTCGTACCTGAAGGCCATCCGGATCTGTGCAACATTTGTCTTTCGAATGTCATTTCCCTCAGGCCCTTCTTTACAATAATTCACCCCTAAGAACTTCTGTTTTTCCTGTGAATGGGATTAAATGTAAAAAGGAAGAAGTCAGTTCCACTGCTTTGATTTATTGCAGAAATGTGTTTGTTAGTTGAGTGAGTCCAGTACAAGTGAAAAGAGCAGCTTCGACCAGCTGGACATTGAACTCTACTTCAGAGTCTTAACCAGTTTTGGAGATTTTAAGGCCAAAGTTTATACATATAATCCCTCAGAAGTGCACTCAGTCTGCCTTGTTAAAACCCTCTGTGTCAGTGTTTGGCCTTCACTGCTACATCTTTCACATAAGAGGTCCAAAAGCAGCTTAGGTTTCCTTTGTTAGTTCGATGTTGCACAAGAGGAAAATGAGTAGCTGTCACTACGGGAGTATTGGAAGAAACAACAGAATATACTTCTGAAACCCCTTCACATACCAGCTCCTTGAGAGAAATGTTCAAAAGTGACAGACGAGAGGATGTTCTAAAATAAATCCTAGAGAAAGCCTTGCCTGTATAGAATTTTAAAGCCAAAAGGGGATTTAATCTAATCTGACTGCTTATCTAAACCGGAATATTTTCTGTAGTTCTCTCTTCTAAGCAAAAATATGTCTTGCTTATGACAGGCAGTTTGTTTTTACTTAATGCAAGACATGATATATAAAATTACTGGCAATGGGATATCACCCAAATAATTAAAAGTTTGGAATGGGAGACAGAACTGAGTTTAAACAGGCATCTGGTCTCTCTACATGTTTTGGGAATTGTAAAACAAAGCTAAAGGGGAAAAGTAACATTAATACTTTACTTGTAAGTAAGACTGCATAGCAGATAGTCTGTGAATATTTCTGGAAAAGAGGACAGGGACATGCATAAATACACCACAAAAGCACCTGCTATTTAGTGTTCAGACTACTGACTGCTCAGTTCCAACTTGCCCTAACATTCCCAAAAGGGATTTTCCAGCCCTAATTACCTTATCGGACAATCCACTCTGTAGAACGCTGTTTCTTGCTATTTCACACAAGTCACAGGTACTTAGTTTCCACACCTGGGCTGCAATGGCATATTCTTCCATGAGAGCTTCCTGTACCACCAAAATACATTTAGATTATATGTAAATAAGATATAAATGGGGATATGTACTCATTACTAATTAAGGAATTTATACATGCTCTCTAGACAGCTGTGAAAAATTAGAAATTTAAAACTTTAAAATCACAATTACTAGGAACAGAACTGTTTATTTCAAGTTTCCCAAGGATTTCTGTTAAAGAATCAACAGGCACTGTTGGGTATCTGGTTGTCTCAGTCTAAGAAATTGCAGCCTGCAGTCCAGATCCTTAGAGGCATTTATTAGGCAATTCCAGAGGAGATTCCAGGGTATATAAACACCTTGGAGGACCTAAATCTTCACTGAATATACACATGGACAGGTAGCAGGGCCATTTCTCTCCTCAGCTCTTCCACACCAGGTGTGGCTTTCATGGGCTGTCCCAGCTGAGGCCCATCCACACTGCTGTGCCTGGGCTGGTGCTGTGGGACATCCCCACAGAGCCTTTTCCAGCAGAGACAGGTCCCAGGCCAGGAGCCAGCCTGGGTACAGCACACCAGAGCTCAGCCTGTCCTCGGGACACAGCTGGGCAAGGGACAGGCCACTCTGAGGCACAGCCTGACTCCAGTCGGTGCCAAGCACAAAACGAGGCCATCAGAACCAGTGACCAGGCACTTCTGTCCTATCAGGCCACCCAAGGGCAAGAATCTGTTCCAGTTCAGTGAGCAAACAGCTCATATGTCATCTTGAGGTTGCACATCGTGTTTCTGTAATGTACTTCCCCAGATTTATTAGTAAGGAAACTGGACTTTCCTGGCACTCTAGAGGATTGTTTATGAAGGCTCAAACCTCCCTTCAGCCTCATCCTTCATTCTATACTTCAACAGCCAACACTGGAGAGGCAAGAGTACAAAAGAAACATAATTAGGAAATCAGACATTTCCCCCTGAAGCCTAAGAGTGACTGAGAATGAGGAAAGAGGATGAATGAAGTGACCGAAACACACGACACCATATCCTAAGCACAGATACAAAAGAGCTTTCAGGTCATTCTGGACCTGCGTGATACTGTTGCCAAATTCAAAGCCATTGGGGTTTTTTTTGCAACTCTTACCTTTGTATAATGAAACTGCATAGGATCATCTGTGGAGAGAGAGACATGCAGTCCCTTGTGGAGAAATTCCCTTAGTGGATTTTTGGAGTACTCCAGGAATAGGCTGTTGTTACTAAGTGGAGACATGGCAATGGGTATTTGTGCAAGATAATAAAGGTACTGGAGGACAGGACTCTGCAAAACAAAGCACAGTTAGCATTTAATGGTACTATGGGATAATGAAAAAAAGAAGGATTTCCGTTGGATAAAATGGAAACAGCGCTACAGAGGGAGGACTAAGATCAAAAAAATTAGGTTGACATTAAACCCTGACTTCACTAGAAAATACTTAAAAGTCTGAATTTTAAATGTTACTGATCTTTATAAAAATAATTTACATTCTTCAATATATGTCACCTTTTTAAAAACAAAGTGACTAATACTACTGTAGATTAGTAAGTGTATATAACTATTATATTATTACATATTATGGGTGCTGCATTTGATACTAACTGCATGCCTTCCCCCAAAACCTGAAATTCATGCCTAACAGGAACTGCTAAGCAATTTGTAATTTTCAAAGCTGCAGCCCAACAGGTCAATTTTAGAAGCAAAAGAAGTTTTAATGAATTAGAAGTCATGTGTTGCTGTTGTACATAATATAAATAATCTGTGATTGCCTCATTTTTATTTTCCCTTATCCAAACTATGAACCTAAAAAGTGCCTTTATTAGTGTTACTATTAGTAGTATCTGCCATGGCAGCTTATCACACCAGGTCAAGCAGGAGAGAGTGAAGAGGAGAATGCTTTAGTCACACACAGCCTTAGTACTACGTAATTTTAAGGAATTACTAGTTGTGAGCATAGTATCAGACATAATTTTAGGTGAACTTTTTCTTTGTTCTTGGATATGCTGAAAAATATGAAGATTTTTCCAGCGTTAACCAAAAAAATTCCAACTTGTAAGGGAAGTCTTTCTAAAAAAATCACAGTAAATGCAGTGCAAGTCTGCCACCCACTGACCAATTAGTTTAATTATGAAACAGTGCCCTGCAGATGAGTTGAGTGATGGTTTTTATTAACTAATGTGCCAGGAATTATAACATTTGTTCTGTCATAACAATCGAGTTCTGTCTAAAATATTGCTATATTAGACAGCTGTGTTAAATTTCTTGATCAAAATAATCAAACCCTGAATGAACCCTGAAGTACAGAAATGCCAGTCAAGGCATACAACCTTCATCCCTGTGCAGAAAAAGAAACAGAGCTTTCCTTAAGTTCTTCTGGGACCTAAACCAAGGAGTGGTAACAAGTCTAAGCAAGTCTTGAATTTTTTCTGTGTAATTTTAGCTCTGCTTGGAGTAACCAAAACCAGGTGCTGCCAAGTCTTTGACATATCTGAACAGTTGATCTTCCCTGTAAAGACATAGCTTTAAAATATGTGCTCAGGAAAAGCTCTTTTTTTGTGGCTTAAGAAATAGGAAGTTCAGTTGAGCTTATTTATTTAATTGAATCATTAAATAGTTTGGTTTAGAAGGAACCTTAGAGATAATTTATTTCCAACTCCCCTGCCATGAGCAGGGACACCTTTCACTGGGCCAGGTTTCTCAAAGCCCCATCTAGCCTGGACTTGAAAACTCCCAGGGATGGGGCATCCACAGCTTCTCTGGGCTACCTGTTTCAGTGCCTCACCACCCTCACAGTGAGGAATTTCTTCCCAATATCTAATCTAACCCTGCCCTCTTTCAATTACCCCTTGTCTGTCACTGCCTACCCTTGTGAAGAGCCCCTCTCCAGCTCTCTCAAAGCCCCTTTAGGTACTGAAGGTGCTGCATGGTCTCCATGGAGCCTTCACTTTTGCAGGCTGAACAACCCCAGCTCTCTCAGCCTTTCCTCATAGGAGAGATGCTCCACTCCTCTGAACATCTTCGTGGCCTCCTCTGGACTCCCTCCAACAGATCCAATGTGTTCTTGTGTTGGGGCCTCCCAACACAAGAACCCCAGCACTACTCCAGGTGGAGTTTCTGACCAAACTGAAGAGTTACTTGTGCCTTGCTAGCAAAGTTAATTACTGGGGCAGCCCAATAACTAATGTGGGCTGCCCAGATGAAGTCAGTTTGGTGGCTGCTGTTTGAACCAGTGGCTGGTGGTGTCTAAGCACACAGTGATTAGTTTAGGTGAGCAACCAAACAATACCTTCTTCAAGAGCAATCCGTGAGAGATGTTGTCTGCGGTCAGGAAGGCTGACACAAGGTGTGTGATGGACCCAGCTTCTCCACAGTGAGGGCGAAACAGGAAAGTGCACATGCGCCTTTCCCTGAGGAGATTAAAAGCAAGTTCCACTCACAAAGAATGCACTGTTCTTTATCTATTTGGTATATAATTGTCATTAATACGGTAGATTAAACAAAGAAAAATAAAAGTTACACATTCTCATAGTTTGATGTGACATCTGATCAGGCCTACCTATGGGCTGCTGTCTAAAGGGGCCCCTCCCAGCACCTGACATACTTGTGTCTTCCTCCTTCTTTCCTGCCCCAGTTACACCTCATTTAGCAGTTGTCTGGCTACTGGGTGAACAGTTACTGAACAGAATTCAGTTGGGAACTGACAGATGGAAAATTAAGTGAACCGATGCAACCTGTGGCCACAAAATTCCTAATTCAAAATGAGGGAAGGAGTGGAAGCACATTGCCAAGAGTTAGCCAACACTACCTAGTGTGAAGAGAACCTGCCATCTGACCAGTTTAAGTGTAGCGTAAAACCACACCCTGAGAAGCAGAGGTGATCCAGGAGTGTTAGGTATTACACTAGACTTCACACTGTAATTTCTAGAATTATGGTATCATCTCTATTAAAAATGACATTGGGTTTTAGGTTATAATGGACCCTGTTATTCAGTGCAGACAAATGTCTACATTTGGAGATGTTCAAAACAAAGAATTTCAACAAGGAGTGCTAGAGTATAAGGCAATTCTAGGACAGATGCTTAGTAACATTTCTACTGAAAATGGATGTGAGGATGTAATTAATCCATCCTCATTAATACCACCGAAAGTATAAACCAGTCTTGTCATGGACTGGCTGTCTGGACTCAAATACTCCGTATGTTTAACAGGGTGAACAGTTTTACTGACTCATTGACGAATTGTGTCATTATCTCACCTAGCTGTAAAGAATATTTAATGATTATCTGGGGGGATTTTAAAACAGTAGTTGACATGACCTTGAGGTAAAAAAGAAATGTGTAAGTTCTGACAGAATCTGTCTTTGGAATAGAAAAAGCATGTAGACTACAGAGAATGTAAAGGAAGTCAGGAGAAAGGGATGACTTTGATAACTAAGTCATGTCTTAGCGTGTCCTTTCCATTACAGAATTAAAACTAACAACCAGGCCTGTTTGTTGCACCTAAAAGGTAACTTAAGGTGGGTGTTCTTATTATGAGGTTGGATCAAACAGGGCGATAGAGAAAGAAATGCTTGAAGTAGCAGTGGGAGAGGAAAACTAACATTTTGAATGTTAACCTCGATTAAATGTTAAAGTGACAAATTTGGGCACTTTTTGTAAGAAAATCCCCAAATATTTTATAAGTAAGAATGAAGCAAATCCTTGCAAGGTAAGTGATGACACCGTCATATCAATGGACAGCCTCACTGTGCCTCAGGTGGAGTCAGTTGTGCAGATCACTCAGTGACTCAGCTGCAAATTTAGCAACATAACCTCACGTTGAATTTGAGGCTTTACTGAGCCTGATGCCAAACCTGCTCTGACGCTCTGATCTCACAGCCAGTACCGTAACTCCCTGCATTACTTGCCCAGACACTGGCCTCAGAGGTAGTAAAACTGAGTGAGTCAACAAGCATGCTAAAATAAGTTAGCTAGAGGTGCAGTTTATAATTGTGTCCTCCTTTGTCTGATAGCAGCAGCCCTTAAACCAGTATTTCACAACAGAACTTAAATTACTCTTAAGTTACCAGGAAGCTACCAAGAGGCAGGTACATTATATTTGGAAATCCACTGTGAAACCAAGCAAAGATCAGTAAGTCAGTTTTGTGGGGTTTCTTCTTTTGTTTTGCCTGATATATTCAGCTTTAAGGAATTAAAAAACCCCACAAAAATGCACACAAATATCAAACCAAGACATTAATCTGATACCCTTACAATTTTCTAAGTATTTCATTTGAATTAATTTTGTAGTTAGTATTTTCAAAATAACTCATGTACTCCTCTTGGACTCTCTACAATAATTCAAGGTAACCCTTGCTTTAGAAGATATGTAGACTGTTAGTTAGAGACCAAGATACTGATTTTCTGGAAGCTTGCAAAAGAGAAAAATGACTACTCACCTCCTAAGGTTGTTTAGCAACATGATGTTCACATACATATAATATAAATAATAGCTATATGGGGGATTCTTCTCACTGGTCCAGAGGTCAGGGTTAAGGCTCTTGTCAGAGAACATATGGCCACTGTGTTTGGATTCATCATCAACACTGTCAAAGCCAGTCACCTGGAGGGGGGAGAGATTCACAGAAATCAGGGGGTTCAAGAACCAAATTTCAAACATCACATACTCTTATTTCAGGACTTGCTTGAACAAAGCCTCCAGTCTCTCTTCCTTCATCTCCCTGCTGTGCCAGCAGTCCTGCTGCCCTGCCCTCCTACCATGCCATGCAGACAGCAGGAATAACATGTTTTCTTGACAGAAGTTTCACCCATTTTTTAGTTCTGAGACAAACAGGAAGCCCAGGGGCACAAAAGCCTTCAGGCTCCTGTGGGGGCTTACAGATCCAGACTATAATCCCTTGAACTCATCTGCTTTGTTATTTGATAAGCATCTGAAGGCCAGAGGCTCCCAGGAAACCTCAGAGTTCTGATTTGGGGCACGCTCAGACATGTCTCAACCTTGTCCCAGCAGCGACATCCCCACCTCCCTCCTAAGTTCCACCAGGACCTACACAATGCTTCCTTTCAGCTGCCTTCCTTTTGGAGGCCAGTCCCAGAGGAAAGCTCAAAGTACTCATCCTGGATTGAGATGCAGGAGAGCATGCAAACATTTTTGATCCTGGCTGAAAGGACAAATAAAAAGCTATTGAACTGTTTCAGCAACTATTTCACAACAGGACCTCAGTCAGACTTCTATTAAAGTACAAGCAATACAATAATCTAATAATACAAACAATCCATGGAGAAGGAAACTTTTAGTGTTTGGGAACAGCTGCAGATGAAAAAAGAATTATGAGTGGAAGAGGATCCATTTCATGTGAGACAGAAAAGTCAAACATACTTACGTATTTAAGGAACAGGTGCAATTCTTTGTGGTCTTTGGGATTGATTGTTGCTTCAAACAAAGGTAAAAAGATGTTCTCCAACATCTTCCCAAAACTAGGCAGAATATTTTTAGACCTAAATATGTCACTGAAAGGGAAAAAATAGACAGTTTTTAATTAGATTGTATTTTCTTCCACTTTCATATTTCTGTTATTTGTGTACATTCTACAGCTTCAGTTCCACCAGGACTCAGAAACTCAAAGTTTATGTCAGGGCAGGGATCTGTGCTCTGTTTCCTGCACTGCCTGGCACTCTGCTTCATGCAGGCTCTGCTGAAGCTCTGGAGCACTTCAAAAATAGAGGCAGTATGCAGGGGGAGATGCTGTCTCAACAACAGTGACCCTTTCCCTTGTGGCAAAACAAATACTAACAGGGGGAGATAAGGAATTACCTCCCAAGAAAGACTCTGTTTTCTGAGGCTGTAACTACTCCAGATGAAAGCGGAATGTTCTGCTGTAGTGAGCCTTTCAGAAGGGAGGGACAGGACTCCTGTGAGGTGTTAAGGGCATGACTTACTCCAGGTGCTGACTGCACTGTGTAGGCAAGAAGTTGCTGCGTAAGGAGTTAAAGGAGAGAAACTTTCCCCCCCAGTGAGAAACACTCAATATGTGACTGTGACAGCACTTTCTCCACTCATATTCCAACTGTGCCATTTCAAAACATGCAGCTCAGCTATTAAGGCTGACAAGATTATCAGGGGAGACTGTATTATAATATACAGTATTGGAAACAATGAAATCCCGAAGGATGCTTAAAAACTAAGAAAAACTGATACTGATTTAAGCTTGGAAATCATCAGTCTGGGTTGTGTTTCCAAGTTCACTGTCATTTAGTCACTGATCTTGACAGTAACAATTTTCTAGAGCATTTTCTACTCCTTCATGGAATTCAAAAGTTGAACTATCTCATTACTAAATTATATTTTAACTTGCCTTTGAATGCAGCTTGATTTCACCCAGTTGTAATTTTTGGTTTCAGTATCTTCAGGCTTACAAATAATTCACAGTAGGTTTGAATAGCTTCATAAAGAGTAGATTGAAACCCCATCTCCTCTATTCCACCCCCAGACTGTCAGGAAAACTGCACCAGTGGCCAAAAATAAATTTCCCAAGGTGTTGCTTACAAACAGAACTACAGGACAGCTAATGAGCCATCTAAATATTATCAGAAATAAAGTCATTGGTATGATTTCAAACTGTATTAAAATTACCAAGAGCTCCTGATTACTTACTAGATTCTGGGAACCTGAATTATCCAGCGCATATTAGGGGAATAAACTTTATGCTTAATGAACCATTTTGCCAAGTTCAGCCATTCATCTGGAGACCGTCCATAAATGGATAAGCGGGGTTCTGTATACTGGTACTTACTTTCTTCTAGTTCACGGGCTACTTCCTAGTAAGTAATAGATATATTTGCTTTAATATGGATACTGAAGATCATTTGCAGCTAGTAATAGATTTATCACCGTATTTTCCTCAGACCAGACATGACTGTATTGACACCCTTTAAAGATAAAGGGAATCTCATCTCTATTAATCCATTGTTTTATTTTAGGCATCTAAATATTCCACTATCAAGCTATCTCATATCATTTGAGGATAACTGTATGTATAACTGAGTATAACTAACACCTAGATTTAGAGGACAATATTCTTGTGCAGTTATTACTAACACCTTCGTCAGGCCTGTGTTTAAAGTTGGTAAATCAGAATTACACTATTTAAACTGCAGTAAATGTCTACATAAAATATGCAGACTAATTGAGAATCTGACCCAGAATCCATGGCAGTAAGCAATTTTAAGGCAATTCATTTTAGACAAGCACTTCTATACATTTAAGAAGAGGTGACACTACATCACGAAAACTACTGGGGTTTTTTGTTCTAAGAAATGAATTTGAAGCCTGTTGCAGGCATGTGCAGATAGAAGTTTCCGCAGAGGCACTCCCCTAGCTCCTCCTTGCCCCAGCAGCTACCACTAACCAACTACATCCTGACAAAATATTAAGCCAGTGATTTGGCCCTCAGGCGCTCTCCATTAGTTTGCAACTGCCCACAACTCTGCTCTGAGCTCATACACAGCTTATGTGCATGTTCTAACTCATCAAATTATTCAGAAAGCAGCAGGGGCTGACTTAGCAGAGGTCTTTCTCTGAGGAATTGCTAGAGCGAGACCAGTACTTGGAATCACTTAACCGCAGTGTTACCTCTAGATACAAATGCCATCACAAATCTATTCCAAACCCTCAGTTCTCTACAGCTGGAAAAGCTTGAAACTTATTTACCTTGACCATCCGAGCAAAATATTCACCACCAATATAGTTCTCAGTTTTCAAGTACAAGTCCCTCAGCTCACTGGCACCAACTGGATTGTACTTGGAATTGAATTTGTCAAATCGATGAAATGTTTGACGACCCTGGAGGAGGAAAAAACCCAAATAACCACAGTTTTAACAACACACAATAGTTTATAAATCAAATTACCCAGCAATAAAAGGCACAAAAAGAAAAAGCCTGTGCAGACTTACTTCAGACATGCAACGTAGTCAAATTCTGATTTAATAAGTTACCATGCAAAAACTGTAGAAACTAGAGTTTCACACTTGGAAAACGTCTCTTTTTCTCATTTATTTTGTCATTTTACTAGACTTACTGCATGGACATCTAAAGAGTCTACAGTGAGGTCATAGGGGTCCATGTGAAGGCTTTCAAAGACTTGCTTTAAAGTCATCTTCCTGCCTTTTTTCTCTGCAACAATCCTGTCGGGCTCCGTTTGATAGGTGTGCTTAATAAACCTCAGTAAGTGCTTCTGGTTCATGCAAGCAGCAGCATGGATATGAGTATCAACCTGAAATCAAAAGGTTATTCATGCTTATCATCCATAAACTTCAGTTAGCAAAGTATCCATGTCTATCCGTGACTAAAGCCTTCTAAAATGTTCCTTAAGCAACAAATGGATTCATGCCTAAGCAAATCAAAACGTTTCAGAACCCTGAGATTTTGATTTGGAGGGAATTATTCAATAAGTAGAACTATAAGTAAAGTAGCCCTTATTTAACAGTTTCCTATTTAAATAAGAAAATTTTCAATGAGATACACTCTAAGACCCTGGGCTCAAATTAAATTTGATACTTCTTTAAAGGACACCCTGATCCTTTAGTATCCTTTTTTTTTCATTCATGAATCAACAAAGTCTTTCGAGTTATAGACTGCAGTCTGAAAGGAACTGGAGTTCTCAGCCATTTCCAAAAGCACATTTTCATTTTTGCATTTCAACCATAAGAAGTATCTTAGGTCACCAGAACCAAAGAACATACACATAAGAGATTTTTGTCACTATTTTTTCCAAGTTTAATTATAATACAGCAACTCATAATGCTGATGTATTTTTCAGATGTCTTTTCTTAGATCTAATCACACACTAAGGGAAGTGCATATTCCATATAAAGACCAGGATATAAACTTAATCCTAATCACTTAATTATTAATCACTGCCTAATTCAAATATACCAGACACATTAAATCTAAATGAACAAGCAAGAAACATCTTGCTCTCTCAAAGTACAGAACATGAAGTACTAATGCACAATAAATAATACTGTGTCTAAAACAGTGGGGGAAAAAAGCTATACTTAACATAGCACACTCCTCAGAGTGCTTGTATAGATATTTGAGCCCAAGTGCATTTTATACATATGTTTATTCAGGTTAATAAACATTTTCTGGTTTAGCTTATTGTTTACTATAAACTATTCCTGGATCAGTGAAAGACTATTAGACTTGGTCAACTTGTATGGGAGAGTGAAATAACAGTTAACAGATGCCCTGTAAGCTCTGAACATTCAGGAAAAGCAAGTCACAAGCACAGAATACAGGTGTAGGGAACCTGAGGAAGTGTAGTTTATTTAATTTCAGAATGCACTGGCCTCAGCAGCGGCTCTACTACTGGAATTAATGAGCCCTGAAAAAAAGCCAGAACAAACCACAACACAACACTTCCTCTTTATTTAAATCCACATGAATTCGCTGCTGTCAGGAGAGGAAGGAGGGAAAGCAAGGACGGGTTTTGTTTCTTTTGTTTGCCTGTATGCGAGGATCACATGACACGGTAGTAACTGCACTGCTTTTAAAATCCTGCTTCCCCTTGAGAAATCGTTCTGTGTGCCCCTGCCAGCCAGCGAGCTCCTGTGACACCTTCTCCAGTCACCACAAACATGTCACACACAGCTCTACAGCTGAACTAACCAGGTTTATTCTGAGAACTAGGATCTTCCTCTGTTGTTTTTTTAACTCGTCCTTCTCCCTAAACATGTATATATCCCAAAAGTTAAGAGACCTTTCTGAATCTCTTTCATGCTTTTTTTCCAGAGAATAGCTACCTTTTTTTTATTACCCAGTATATTTTGACCTTTAAGTAAGCAGCAGCTTCAGTAACAAAGAGTCATAAGATTAAAGTCAAAAGTCATAAAAGCATCACAAAGCTTTTTGACTTCACTGTTTTTTAGAAGTAATGCAACTTTTTGGAAGGTTTCAATGACTTGAGCTTTGAGGTACCCAAGCACACAGTGAGTTACTGTTTATTCTCTTGTGTATTTTCACCATTCAGTGTGCAGTCCTAGCTAAATGAAGTATCTGAACACAGAATCCTTAGACATAGCACAGATGGGCTGATTTGGTGAGGGATTTTATCATTATTGTTGTTATTATTATTTGAAATGTTACCATGCTAAGAGATTGTTACTAATTTCAGTGTTATTTATTATGAAAGGCTTCTACTAAAAGAATTTGAACAGGTTGAGTTCATATAAGGGGGACAAATGCCCCCTTTGCCTCCTCCCTCTCCCCAGAAAAGACAAAATCAGTCTCATTTTAAGCTGTTACTATTTTGTTCTTCGTACACTAAATGAAGTGAGCTGAAACTTTTCTGGGCCATGAGTAACAAGACCCTGCCACAAGGCCTACTTGCTTCTATTTGCAAACATTCTGCTTGCATTTTCAAATTTGCTCCAGCCCAGTTTCTCCTTAGTGGAAAAAAAAACAGAGCTGCATGCCCTTAGCCAGATTTCCTATTGCATTTCTTATTCTCCCCTCCCCCCAGGACAAAACCTTTCACTCAAGGTCACATTAATCTTCAATGAAAAGAAAAACAGAATGACTGACAGAAGCCTGTCTTGGAACACAATATTATGCCTTCAGTGAACTCACTATTTTTAAAAATGAAAACTGTTAACATAAAGGTTTAACTCTTTTAATTCCATCATTCAGGCAGTGGTGGACATCAGTTTTCTCGCAATTCAAGGATGGTAGAATTCCCTTCACTCAGCAGTTCTCCATGTAATGAAGACAACCTTTCTTCCTCCGCACCTTTCAGTTCAGACTGAGAAGGGGCCACCTTCCTTTCCTTATTGACCTGCCCACCCCTGCACTTCTGCCTGCAGGCTTTGGGCTGAAATGCACACACTTCTCAGTCCAGGTGGTTATATCTGCGTACAACTCGCAGCTTGAAAGAGTTCTCATTGCCCTCCAAATCACATCTCACCAGCACCAACTTCTGTAAACCACTCTGCCTCCTCCCTTATCTTCCCCCATTCCTTCTCTTTCCTTCCCCTGTCTCTCAGGTCTCCACAAAACATCCATCTCATATCTATCTATGGATGCTTATCTGTGCATATCAGGCACAGTGTTGCACTGAATTAGGCACACGAGCTAGACTCAGACTGGTGAGTGGGAAGTACAGCAAAAACAAATGCCAAGGCCACCCCTCTTTAAGGACACTGAACTTTCCCGGTGTGTAGATCAGTCGTATCCACAGCTGCACTCTACTGCATTTCTAAATACACACACTTGAACTCGTAAATACTTCCAGCACAACAGCTCTGGGCTGCGGGAACTTGGCACTGAATCCTCTGCAGGCTTTACTTCAATGCTGGATTGAAAGGAAATCATTCCACATCCCACTGCTAGATTCCCTGCTCACCAATACATCCATACTGCCTCAGCTCTTCAGGCAGGACGGCAACAGCTTTACACAACACACTTGATTCTCTCCTTGCAGTTCTGTAACAGATATGACAGACTGATGCCTTTACACCTGATCATAGTTTGTGCTCACTTGCAAGACTGAGGGTGGACACAAGGATTTATCTCAGCATCTGTTCAAGACAGGAGGGCAGAAGTAACACTCTGCTATGAAAGCACAACATACAGCTTTGCTGCCAGATTAACAGTGGCAAAGCACCACTACATGTCATGCTAACCAAAGTGCACAGGGGCATTGTCTGTGGATCTCATGCTAAGCCATAAGTCTTCCCATTCACTCTCATTTTGGTTGATATGATCAAACTGAATTTCAGCACCAAAGTCAGTAAGTAGGTACTGAGGGGAAAAAAAAAGGAAGAAAGAAAAAAAAGCAAACAATGAATCAAAGTTCAGGGAAGTTAAGGTATAGATTCGATGTTCACCCCTGAGGCATGTAATCATATATTTTAAAAGGAGACATCTGTTAATTTCATTCAGTATTTAGTGAGATCTGTAGAATTTAGTATTATATAAACCCACTCTAACTTCCTTTCTTACAAGTAACAAGTGGTATTTCAACACTGTGGTCATAAAAACCAGCTAGGATTTACTTCCATTCTGTCTAACCAATAGTTATTAAAAAAAAAATAATAAAAAAAATCAGTTGCAACAGGCTAAATCCAAACAGTGAGTCACAGCAGCACCAGCTATTGCAATGCAGCTTTCAGCAGGGCTGTGTGAGACACTCCAAAAACCGTGTTATAATATGCCCAGTTCCCCAGCCCCAGCCAAAGCTCTGCTGCCCCACAAGGCTGGGCATCTGAGGGAGCCTATGGCAGGAGAATGTGACATGCAGGAGTCACTGCTAGGACATATCCCCTCAGGTCTGGTTTGCTGACACACTGAAATAATGGCTACACCAAGAGGCTTAGGCTGTAATTGTTCCATCTTTAGAAAATGACATCAAAGCTAGTTGCAGAGAAGAACACATCCTGCAATTAGCAATATCTTAATAAAACTAAAATAACATTCAGGTGTGGGTCCTTTATTTGAAGTTATATTGCAGATGAAAAACTTAACTGTCTGCTCTGAATTATCAGAGGCTGTTGGGCACAGAGGTGTTTTGGAAGCCCTGCTCAAAGAAAAACCCTCACCTACTTGCTTTGGAGAGCAAGACTCCCTCGCCCCAGAAGGTTAAAACCCAGTTCTGAGTTTGTCTACCATAGAGCAAAACTCTTATCCCTTAATTTCATCCTTAATGCAGGCAAACCAGGAGTTATGTGGAGAATGTGTAATGACTGCACGTTGCTGTGCATCAGCTGGAGGCCATGGGAGAGCCCTGCTGATGGCAGACTCAAGGGGCTTCTCTCAAGTCAGCACTGTCCTATTATAGACAGTTGTCCACCTCCTGTGGGGAGCCAAGTAGAGCCAGCCACACTGTCTTAGCACCTGTGGATTCTTGTCTGTCTAGAGAAATACTTGTATCTTTATTTAAGGGGAATTTTCCAGGTCCAGCTTGATCAAAACATACCTTTGGTTGCACTTTGGTTAGGTTTAATACATAAGATAAAATACGTACGTGGGATTTGTGGAATAGGTGAACTCACTGGAGGAGAACTCCTATTAAATCTATTAAATCAGGAAAAAAGAAGGGGGGGAGGGGGCAGGGGAAAAAACCCAGTAACCTTTGGTTGTCATGCCAGCAATGAATCCTGGCCAGCTTTCTACTGTACCTTTCTAAAAGCAGTAATACACATTCACTGACTGGTCTTGCCCCTGCATTCACAACTGTTCTAAGTTTGACATTTTCCATCAGTTACTTTGGCTCTTTTATGTAAGCAAAAAAGATTTTACCAGGATCTCCACACTGGTGTCTGAGGGGTGTAATAGACAACCCCACCAACCCTTTTGGAAGGTGAAGCTTATTTCTTGCTTTCCTTGGGAGCAGGATGCACTGTCTAGGATTGAACAACAGCAAGACAACTTGAAAATAGAGGCCAAGAAGTGTTGCTTTCAAAAGTTTCACTACCGGTGCTGTTATTAGGGAGGAAGCACTTCAGGGAAGTTACAGTTCCAAACATTACTTGGGTTAGCAAGATAAACGGAACAAAAGATTATTTGGGGGCTTACAGGAATTCTTATCTTTCCTGAGTGCTTAAAAAAAAAAAATACTACTTGTAAGCTTGCTTCATAAAAATACTTTGAGCAAGATTAACTCTGTGCAGCAAGAATTTTTAAAGCAGTAACTGGCAGTAGGAGTGATCTCTGGCAGAGGAGAGCAAGCTTGTTCCTGCTCTCTTGAATTTGGGTGTTGCCAGAGGGGAAGCAAGGCACATTTTGTGCTTTTGAACACCATGAATCCATTTGTACATTGGCTTATTTAACAGTACATAATTAAAAAATAATTAAGATACGCCCAGAGACATTTGACAATTGCTTTTAAATCAAAAGCTGAACTTTGCAAGTACAATCCTGTTAATTACAACTTCTCAGTAGTCAAATTGATGGTGGCAGTTACCCAATCCACACCTCTGTCCTCTGCATGTCTCAGTCACCATGTGTTTTATTATTAAAGTCTCTGTCAGCTTGTGAAGTGTTTTATCTGAATGTGGCACAAGGAAATATCTTGTCCAGGGTTATGTCAACTTAGGAGCTGAATCTCTGCCACCTGAATCCTGCTTGAGTGAATTAGCTGACAGATCCTCCCGTCCCTAAAGTTAACAGATGTGAAATACATTAGAATCTACCTGACAGCTCATCTGCTTCTCTCCCCTGGTGATGGCCACTGGAACAGCCACCAAGCACTTTTGTTCAGCAGATTTTGTCTTTGACAGTTTGTTCTCACAACAGTAACAAGCATTCAGTAGGCAGCAAGCACACTTGGACACCACAGGGAAGAGCCAAGAGGACTTTCTGATGTACCAGCACTAACCAACACCTAACAAGAGGGATTAGTAAACTCTGAGTTTACAAAATAAGGCTTACCATTTCCACTTGCATATAGAAACAGTGCAAAATGGACTTGAAGTGGTTAAAAACTGCAGCAACAATTACTGCTTTGTGAAGAAATCTCACTTATCGAACTGATGCATTATCTCTCCAGTAACTTCCTCTTCACTTCAGGAAAGGGAAGCAAATGAAGCAGCCTAACACTGTTGCCTCCACGCTTTGGAGAGAACACAGCTCCCATGAGTGTGAATATGTCAGGAAATTAAATCAGCTCCTTGATTCCCTACCTGTCTCCTAATTACATCCCAATGTATCTCAGAGGCAGCCAAGACTATGACTCAAATAACAATCTTTTTACTAATATTTCACTGACTTTTTGTACCAGATACCGGTGGCAGCATGAACCCTCAGTTCAGTTTCTGTGGGAGGTCTTTTGACATGTGTTTAAACATCTATTTTCAACATGAAGTGCAATAATTATCTAAAATATATACAGCTGTTCCTACTACAGTCTAGTAGGATTTACCTACATGGAAGCAGAAAAATGCATTTGACTGTCTTGAAGTGAGTTCATTAAAATTAATTAAACCTCCATGTGGATATTTTTATACATAATCCAAGTGAGCTTCATTTTGATTAACTCTGTTTCACTGCTTTAAAGCAATCTCCATACAATTAAGCCCCTTTGATTCTGAATAAGTAAACAAATTAGTTTAGCATAATCCATTTAACCCATTTACATTGAAGTTAATTTTCCTGGAGTGTTCCCGTGCAGAAAAATGTTAATATTCTTAAAATAATTTAATTCAATTGAGTGGTATGCACACACCACCTCACACATATCATCTACACCCCCCATAAGAAAGGCAAAATTGCTGCAACTCCTACTAAAAACAGTGTCATGCTTTAATCCCTTTCACACTTACCTTTCTCACGTTATAAAAGTCTCGGTGGGGATTACTCTTTAGTTCTTTAAATTCCGACATTTCGTTTAACATCTCATGTAAACTAAATTTAGATTCTAAAAAGTTAAGCCTCCGGTGACAATATGTTTTCCTGTAAAAGAAGACACAAAAATTAACTGTAACTTGAAAGCACTTGTATCTTAAGTCGAGAAAGAACAAAGTTTTCACAGTAAAATCCCCCAAATTTATTTGCTTTTTCAGTTGAATATGAGAAGCCAAGGTAAGACCGATATACTTTCATTTTTTATGCCTTAAGAACACATATATTGTGTAGAAATACTTTTTCCCACAATGATTTCCTGTGTCCTTATTAGAACATTAGCATTTTTTTTGTTCCTGCTTGCCTACTCAGAGCTCTGCCTTCATTTTCGTCTTCTGTCATGTTTCTCATTCTATTTTTAACCAATGACACGGTTTTTCTCTTCACCATCTGTCAATTCATATTGACTCTACAATATTTTGGTAGTGCTATTAATGTAATAGCCTTCTTTTTCCTGCTTTCTTGTTGACAATCTCTCCTCACTGGGACACAAATCCCATAATGGTTTTGAAAGTCCAACAGAAGCACAGTCTCCTTTTATCCAATACTGATCAAGACCTGTTCCCCCACTGCAGGAAATCTTTGTTGGGTCATATTATTATCCAAGAGAACAGAGGCCTGAGGAGTAGGGGTGAGATTTCACCAATTTACCAGAGGCAAAGATTAAGGAACAGTGGTTCTTGATCTCCGAGCAGCCCCACGTGTGATGGGCATAAGTGAGAGGAGAGCACTTGCTGCAAACAGGGAAACAACACCATAAGAGGAGCTTAGGAAACAGGATTACTGGAAAGACCTTTTTCCTTTGGTTTCTGCATATTTATCAGAGTGGGAATCAGCCTGCAAAAGCTTACTCTGAAGAAAGGAAAGGAGCAGATGATGGCTCCTACATTCCCAAAGGTGCTGAGTGTTCCAACTTGTCCTACCAAGGTCCCTCTTACTTATGGCTTCCTGCTAAGACTGTTAACAGCTACCTTGAACCTTAGAAGACTGATAACTTAAAGCTGCAAAAAGAAGGGTCTTCAGCACCACTTTTGTTTTGAGTTTTTCCTCCTTGTCCTTTTATTGTCTCTTTATCTGTCTCTTGGAATATAATGCACTGGAACTAGAAATGCTTTTATCCAGTGCATACTGTAACCAAAGCCTACTCAAGCTAGCACAGATTTGGAGCAGGAGTGCTGATAATGTTGGCAGAAGCACAGGGATTTGCTCTTGAAAAAGGGCTTAGGGGATGGGACAAGCCTGTTTAGCGCACGTGCTCTGCCACTATCAAAGCAGACAGACGGACACAGGTGTCAGACACAGACTCGAGGGGGACAGAATGCATCAGGTGTGACCAACTGTTCACATTGTCAGTGGTGATCTCTCCAAGGCAGAAGGGGTAGGAATGCAGTGCTGGCAGAGAGGGCAAAGAGCTCAGAACAGCCTGGGTTCCTGATTAGTTCCATCCTAAAAATGGATTCTTTTCCTTTCCTGGTGCTGAGGCCATGCTGTTTCCAAGCCCCAGCTGGGAAGTCAGCTTAAAAACTGGATGCACATGCTTTCATCATGCACTGGGCAAGGACACTGCTTTGACATGAGTGTGTCAGTGACTGATCTGTATGCTCTGCATGTGCAGGGGTTCTCTTCATGCAGCAAGAGCAGGACAGACATGAAGGAATTCCAGATAACTGTTCAAAAACCTCAAATTCAGCATAGGTCAAAACAAAAGCTGAGGTTCAAGTTTCAGTTCCCATGCTTCAAGAAGTTTGGGTCAGCTTTGACTTGAATGGAAACATTTGGCCAATTTCTTGCTGTTAACTGTTTCTTATTTTGCCATCGCTGATGCAAAGACACCAAAGAAATTAAATATAGCCATATGTGGCACTGTATTTTCTCCTTTAAGTTCTTCCATGGTGCATTAATGCTCAAGAAAGGCAAAACAAAATGTTACTGAGTATGTTGAGGAATTAAATACCACAAAAGAGAGAAGTACTAAACTAAAGGCAACCAGCAGCCTGAAAGGGCAGAGAATAACAAAAGAGAAACCTACGTTGGCCCATCTGCAATCAGAGCAAGAACGTGGCTCAAGTCTAGGGTGTAGGTCTCCAGGTCAGGGTATGGCAAACTCCGAGGCTCATTGAGTTCCATCATTTCCTTGTTATCATAAACAAAGGGAATGCCACCTTTCAGCTTGATGACATAATCCAAGTTGTCTGGAGCATCATCAAGGTTGTAGGGGTCTTCATTTTCTTCTGGGGGTGAATGGAAATCTGAAAATAAATTTACATTACATTTAGAAGAAATAACCCACATAAAAGGCAAAACAATTACAAAAAGAACTTTCTGCTTCTATAGTGCTTCATTTCTAGCAGATCTTTGTACTTTCATTAAAATCACATTTTCAGTTACTATAAAACACCTGCTGTTACAACACAGCTTGATTCTCACAGGCTTGAACTGCAGTCCCTTCCTAAATTAAGAGCCTATCTTAATTCAAATGTTATTTGTTGTAAGAGTTCTCTGAACCAATGTATACACATATTTAGTGCTATTCTTTATAAAGTAGGATGGAACAATTTTCCAAATGAGTTTGCAGAAGTACTTAAACCAGGATGGTTGAAAGTACAGTTCTCACAGTTGAACAATAAAATAGTTGACTTTATATTTTGACTACATTTTGAATACATGTTGACTTCATTATTTTCTTTTCAGCTTCTGATTCACTGTAGCAATTCTGGCACTTTGTATTTAACCACACAGCAATACAGCTGTTCTCACAGTGAGAACAGCAGTCAGGAAAGAATAAGCTGTGCCTTAATACTTCACCTCTGCCCTCTCAACTACCCTCACTTCCTCTCAACCAACAGTGAATGCACCTCATTCATAGTTGAGAATGAAATAACTAAAACTCTTGGGACTTCTCCCCCTGCTCAAAGCAGTGGCTGGTTGGCAAGTTTTGGAGGGGCTTGTTTAATCAGTTGGTTCTGTTGTGTTTTGATTAGAGTTTTTCAGTTTGTGAGAGTTTGTGTTTGATAACTTGTGCCAATTAAGACATTGTGTAATGACATTTGTGTTTTAAGTTTGAAATTATAACTGTAAAAAAATCATACATGTAATAATAGCTTAGAAATATCTCCCTGGCAGCTGTCCCAAAATATCACTCCTGTCTTGAATATTCAGTATATTGTCCTCTTTACGTTCTTACTGGATAAAAACCACTTGAAAACACATTCCTTCACCCTCTTTCAACCACTGAGCCGGAAGGTAATTGATTCAAGAAGTCACTTCATGGCTGAGAGTAAATTGCCAACAATATGGACACATCTGCAGTGGCACATCTGTACAGGCCAAAGGTGGCTCCTCGCAGGCTGATCCAAAACCAGGCGCTGCAAACAGCTGAGCGCGCGGGCAAAGCCTTCACAACACAACCCACCTCAGTAACAAATATAGTTTGTGACATACAGTGGGGGAATATGTTCAACCCAATAAGCCTTGTTGAGAGATCAGAGTTTATTTACCCAGGCAGAATGCCCAACAAATATGACTACACAGCTTCCAGTCTTGACCTGGCAAGTGTGCCCTGCCTGCCTGTGAAATTCCTGACTCAGGGCTTGCTAAGTGGCACGTCTGTATCATGCTGCCATTTACGAGTAGATGAGCTCATCACCCCTTTTATGCCTTAGTTCTGTGTGCCAAGATGAGGAGGAATGACTTTTTCCTTTAAACCATACCCATGTAGCTTTTTCCTGGGGGAACACAAGTGTGCTACTTAAATCCCATTTGCTGCGAAAAGAAAATAATCAGTGAGAGTCTAGAATGGGCTTTTAAGTTTTGGCAGCTTCAAAGTTTCAGATTAGGCCCAGGATTTATAACTCAGGTCTGTCAGTGACTCTCCACTCGTTGACAGAACAAATTACAGAGGCAAAGACCCTCCGAAGAGACCACAAAAATCCAATTATTTTAAAATAATTTTGAAATTTTTAGGATATAATTCAATATTTTAAAAAGGACACTGACCTGGATACACTTCATCTTCAACCTTCCATTTTTCATCTCGCATGCTGCACAGGTACTGAGACGTTGTCCTGGGGAAGCGATGGTAGGCAAGGCGGGAATACTTTTCTCGAATGAGAAGAGCTTTCACCAGGCTCTTGGCAGCTTGTTCATAATCATCAACTGTAACCTGAAAGGAAAACCTGGATAAATACTGACAAAAATAAAACAGCTGCATTAGCAACAAACCGAATCCACGCCAGCGACAAGGAGACTGAATTCCCAGAACTATTGGTGTATGACCATAAGGATCTTGCCCCAGGTGTGCGGAAGCCAGCGACAGAAGCAGAATCCAAATACCATATGCAAAACAACACACGCAATTTTTTTCCCCTTCTGCCATACATTACCCATTTGTTGAATATCTGATTATGTTTTTACCCAACATATTATTATAAAGAGTGTAAAACAGCCTGCCCTTTAAAACTGTAAAACCCTTTTACAACTCACTGTGTCCACAAAGCAATTTAGGGTTTGTTGCAGAGGACCATAATATATTGGCATTTTACACTTCATATATATATGGGATTTTTTTTTTTTCCCTGCCCTCTAGATACAGAAAGGGGAAAACCAATGGTTTCTTACCCCTGCACAGTAGTCCCCACTAATTGAAACTCTCTGGAATTCTGGTACATCATATGGCACTTGGACTGGCACAAAAGCACTTGGAAGAACTGGTGTTGCAGGAGACAGGACAGGATTGGTGGGTGGTGCTTTCCATTCCTGAGATGGAATTTGTAACGACAAAGACTGGGATCGAATCATCTTGAAACTTTTCTTCCTATGAATTCATGGTATAAAACATAATAAGCCATGGTATAAAACACTAAATACACTGGAAAACTGACTACAGCAAAGAAGTCACCCTCTAGGAAATTTTACAAATTAAATTTCTCATACCACAGAAAAAACATTGGTCACAAAGTATTCGTGCTTTTAGCTTTTTCCTATTGACATTTCCCATGTCAATAGATAGACACTACACACAATTGCACTTACCCTCCACGTGAATCCAACACACCAGAATTTATTTACAATCACTCTAAGACACTCTAAGGTTTTTGTTTCACTTTTTGCAAATTCAGGTTTCAGCAAGTCACTTTACAGAGGGAAAACGTGATCGCTGTGCTCACTTTAGTAAGAGTCAGTTCTTAGAGACTGGCAGCATCAGAACTTGTGAAGTATGAGACAGAAACAAGTGGATGTTACCTATGGTTAAATTGTCTTAAGTTATCGTGCTGTTACACACACTTCTCATTCTTCCCGAAACAGCAAGACTTCAATCTCATCTAGTCGTCAGACAAGACTATACATCAAAATGTCACATATTCAGTTAAACTTGTAGAAAAAAAAAAAAAGGAGCACCTACTTATTCCTTAGGCAGTGTTTGAGGAGATTGGAACAAAAGGCTGATGTTGTTTATCAGAGTGATAACATAGCATGGCTTTGATATGTGAGTCTATTCCTCCCCTCAGGAGGAACTCCCATGAATTTAAAGATGTTGCCCTTTCTTAGCAAAACTGTGATAGATGTGCACCTCAGATAAACCAGCTGAAAAAGAATGCTATATTTTTCAGTGAAGTAATTTTAATGCCTTAAGTGGAGTTTTGGAATATCTCTACAGATTTATTTTCCTTACTCAGTTTAAATGTATTTAAATGTATTTTCAATATTCATATAATAAATAACCATAGTAGAAATAGTCCCTAATTTAATAAGTTAGATACCTAAACCTTAAAATGTTAGTAAGAACCACTAACAAAGAGAAAGGAACACTGGAAAACACTCTGAAAGTTGCATATTACTTCTTAAGAATAAGAACTTGCAGGGCTCATACAACTAACACCCTATAACCAAATTCTATCCTCTTCAGTACTTGTAGCCCCCTTGGAAATGAGCATGAAGTTCTTGGTAACGTTGATCAGCTGCAGCTGAAAACAACACAAGTTGTCCTGGTGTCTCTGTCCTGGAGGACGCATCAGTCCTGCAGCACAGGGCTGTTCTGTTCCCACGTGCAAACAATACACATATAATATCCTGCTTCCCACACCTAAACTTGTACAAAACTTGAGTTTGACAGAACATATTTCCACGAGACAATTCCCCAAATTAAAATGAAACTTATTAGTTCGGGAGGAGAGATATACCAAACATTTGCTTGTATGAAAACATCCGCTTTTCCCTTCTGTGCCTGTTTACATCTATGAACACGCCAACAGGGAAACCCACTTGCACAATTCAAAAACCAGAAGTCTCAGCCTGTATCATCACTGAGTCATACCTTAATTTAACTAAATTGACTCTTCTCCCTTCTGTTCCAGAAATATGATTCCAAGTGTTGCCCAACTGCCCGTCTGCAGCTAACCAGGTACATGTGTTTAGTATCACTTTCCAAGGCTTTCCTGTTTGCCTGCTTTTTCAAGAGTCTGTACACGTCCACCCCATTTGGTGTCAGGCTGCTGCTGGGCTCACGTGGCTCCAGGAACAGCCCAGCAGCCCTCTGAAGGCAAGACACTGGAACAGCCTGACATCAGGGGAAGGCTGCCTCTCTCACAGAAGAACAATCAGAAACCAAAGCAAGTCTGGCTTCATTAGAGCCCTGGGTAAACCAGAGGCAGAATGCAATTTATTTTGTTTTAATGTGCACTTTTACAGCTGACAGTGGTTAGATTTTCTCCCTGTGAGTAAAGGAAACCTACGAATAACCTCATTATGCCAGTACCACTTTTTCACCTTCTCCCTTGATCTTAAATGTAATATCTTTGCTTTCATCTATTTTTACAAAGAAAAAAAGAAATATCATGCCACTGTCATTTTCTGTGTGTTAAAATTTTCCATTTCTCTTAATGAAACTAGAATAAGGTGAGGAGAGTTTGTTTTTCTGACTCTTCTTACATTAAAGAGTCTTAGGCTTGTGTTCATTTCTACCCAGCTATGTTGTTTGTTAAACTTGCATAAGCCATATCTGTGCTATTGCTGGAAACACAGCTCACCAATCCAAGCTCCCTAAGGCCCATCCCCACACCTTCTCCCTAGGACAGAAGGACAGCCCACAGCTGCCCCAGGTACCTGCTGTTCACCTGTCTCCTGAAGTAATAAGAGGCTGAATGTTATTTACCAGGTATTTCAATATTAACTCAACCTTATTTAAAAAAATTATTTTCCACCGAGAAAGCAACTACTGAACAAACCTTTTAGCAGTTTCCAGGGACTGCTGTTCTGCCAGTTCCTTCTGCAGTTCCCTTTCCTTGGCCTCCTTCTGCCCAATAGGGCAGTCCTCAGGCACGGTGAAGAGTGACAGTGCATCTTTGCTGTCTTCTTCCCGGAGAACTTTAGCGAAGACCTTCTCTGCCAGGAGTCGCACGTGCTCGTCAACCTCCGAGATGTTCAGCTTTGGAAACTGCCGGGGCATCTCGGCTGGGAAGGGAGACAGGAGACAAAGTTATAGCTACAGGAATGCAGATATGAGGGAGATGGGGCTTTTTTTCAGAGCTTAGGGCAAAAGCAAAGTAAAGGAGAATGTGCAATTTAAACCAGTATGCAGTACACAAGGACCAGAGGTATCCACTCCACTTTTGGAGCCATGCTAGTTTTCTCATCAGGAACTCTTCAGTATGTTCACAAAGATTCCTAAGAAATGTATGTAGAGCTGTGCCAATAGATTCCACTTACTTGCACAATCAGGCAGGCTATTATTTGTCATATAGTGCACACTCAGCTGTATGTACGTGCACTGAACGTGGAAATCACAATCGCTCAGTTGCCCGACTTCTTCCTTGCTCAGCAACTTCAAACCAACAGGCAAATTAGAAAAGAAGGTTGGACATTTCTACCTCACCCCATCCCTTCCACAAATCAGTAAGTCACAGAGCTGCTGTGAAGTAAAGCAGTTGCAGAACAGGAGCAAATATGCTATAGTTAACTCAGTGACTTTTTTTCCCATTTGTTTTTAGGAGTTCATATCTTGCTTTTGAATGCATGTGGGAAGCAGACTTTCATTTCTACTTGGCATTTAAATATTATTTTTCAAAAAGAAAATGTTTTATATTTTAAATTTTTAAGTAGCCTTTCATCACAAAACATTTCCATTTTTTTCTAGCATCACTACTAAAACACCATTCATAGAGTTTCTTCTGTAGTTTCCTGGCTTTATTTTTATTTCATTTTCATACAATTAAGCATGTGAATTTTAACATAACTTGTAGCATTCCAGAGGGGAAAAAAATACAGTGCTGGTAAGCTACTGACCGGCATTATTTATTATGCACTGTAATGCTTTCTGAGTGCCTTCAGTATGACGGAGTTTGTAACAAATAAGATTAAATTCTTATTACATAAGTTAAAAATAGCAATGAACATGTCACAACAAATGGATCCAAGCACTGCCAGAATGTGAAGCCTGGGTCCAAAACTGGAATTTCAGAATCCTTTTTGGTTACAAAAAGGGAAACCCATTCTGTAAGATGGTATTCATTAAATAACAGCATGTGCTGGAAGTCAGCAGTTTATCATCATCCAGGCACAACTTATCAGGGCCCCCATTACAATTTTCCTGAAGGCATGCTGCAGGTTTCACATGCTGACATGTGATCCTTTTGATATGTGAGCCCGTTTTCAGCCTAAACGACTCTAGTTAATGCCCACCTGTTTTCAGAACAGTGTTGCTTTTATTCTAAAAGCAAATATACTATTAAAAGAGTGGTAAGACATATTGGACCATAGTGTGGCACCTTTAGTGATCAGCTACATTACTTCTCATTCTTATTTTGTAAGAACCAATTCACAGCCCAGTGGAAAAGCATCGCTGGTGTTAAAAGATCTGTGGATCTGACTCTATTCTGGTTTTCTGCCTGTAGAGTACTTGTTTTTTAATCAGTATTAAGTTTCATAAAATCCAGTATAACTACAGAAGAAATTTAAAAATGCCTTCACATTTAGCTGAATGATGACAATGCACTACAATGCCTCAGAAGCATCCAAACTTAGATTCACTTTCTCCATTTCAGCCCTCAGTGAAGTCATGGTAGCCTTTCCACTGACCCCAATGAACATGGCTGTCAGCAACAGTACCTGCCTCACACGCTGCTGCCAGCAGGAAGGGCCTTTTGGGCCACTTCAGCCAGGCAAAAACTGTCTTTGTGGCTACTGAACTACAGTAAGAGTTCTAGCAATACTTATACAAAGTGAAGTAATAATGTTTCTTCTGCTGCTAAATCGGCACTTAAATATTTTCAGTATTAGCAGGGAGGAAATCAATGGGTGCTATGTTCATCATTGGCTGAACATTTTTCTAGTTTACATGAACTTTTTCCTAGAGAATTGTGATCAGAACCAGAAATGCAGTAGGAAGAATACTGCATGAGAAATCATACTGTATTTTACATCTGTACAGTAAGAAAGGGAGAAGGCAGAAAGTACAGATATAAGTACAAACCTATACTGACCAAAGTTTTTTTTCTTACAGAACCCATTCTTACTCCATTCTCCACTCAAGCACCACAGAAAGAGGCATAAAACAGTTTGAAATGTAGGTTCAGCCACATCACTGCTAGGTCATGTCACTGAAATTAGTCTAATAAACCTAAAATAGTCATAAGGCACTTCATGCAATACTCGTGCAAGCTGTGCCATCCTGAACTGGAAAAGAGATGAACCTCTTGTATCCAAGTATCCTTCTATAGAAGTGCTGTCCTTTGCCCAAGGTGAGCGACAACTACCCATCTTAATGGGATGGGGAAGGATAGGAATGCCCTCCAGTAAATGCTCTTTTGCTAAATATCTTGGTCTCACAGAAAAGCTGCTTCGGGTGTTCTTTAGCTCTGCACCTTTCCCGAAGAAGAGAAACCTATATCCCCTGAAGCAAGCTGCATTTAAAAAGAAACCGATGTAATGATTACTTAAAAAGCAATTATCGATCAGGAATTTAATGGGCTTGCGTACATAAGGAGCACACGCCACGAACGCCGCCGCCGCCCCCGATCCCCCGCGGGCAGCGCCGGGCGCCGCATCCCCGGGCAGGTGGGGCCGGGCCCGCGGGCGCCG